>CM031238.1:824798129-824963129 GCA_018340775.1 Taxus wallichiana var. yunnanensis
ATCTTTCACATTAAATAGTTGTTGCACATAGGGGTAAGGGTGCTTGTATCAGGTCCTCCTTATACTGCAGCAATTGTAGTAGCCTCTAGGTACTGCGTTTTGTTAGTGAGAAGCTACTGTTACTGTCATTCTTGTATGTACTTTATGATATGCAGTCTTATCGATGACTATTATCGGTAGTATAGTTTCTCTATAAACATCATGGCCCCATGCCTTTAAAGAACATTGGGTCAAGTTCAAATCAGTTCGAAAGTAGCCATGGGTCGACAATCCTTTGATGCCGACACACATAATGGAGAATTAATGGATCAACTAGTCCAAGAATTAGTTGAAACAAACTAAGAGAACAATCTTACAAAGGACTTTGAATACTTGTGGGATCTATCCATACGTGAGCACATCAATGAAGAATTGGAAAGGACCTACGTACCCACAAAAACTATATTGAACAACTTGGCAGGAACAAAATAAGTACATCAATTGCTTAATCAATTACTCGGACTCCTCATCAGGCACTGCATTGTTTTACAAGAACTTCAAATGGAGCATGATAGAATTACAACGATAGAAAACCTTTCAATCATATGAAGAAAGGTTTCGCCGTGAAGAAGAACGATCAAAGACCAGCATTGAACCAAGGTCCAAAAGTCATTAATGCCACTAAGCCCGAATAAAGGTGGGAGAGGAAGGCACTATGGTAAGGGGTAGACCAAAAATTGGAAGGTCTACAAGGCGTTTAGAGAATAAGAGTGAAAACGTGCTGCGAGAAGCAGCCACACTGAGAAAACCCTCTAGCAGATTCTAGTGAAAGTCGGAGCTGAAACCAGGGAAGGTTTCAATTAGTACCATATCAAAATACACCACTCGTGAGCACACAATGGGTGGAGATTGCAAGGCAGTTGCCCCTTCCAAAGGAAAGAAATGCTGATCTTTCCAACTGAATATAGTTGGTAAGACTAGCAAAAGAAGCCACCGAAGGATTCGACAAAGCCCTCTTTTTCCGAGGAAAGTCTTTGGTCTAAAATGGAGTTCAACAATGGCATTCACAAAAGAAGAATGGACCACATACGAAACAAATATTTGTGGATATAATACTTTCTTATTGATGATACTAAGCCGAATATACCTCAGCAGCTTGAACCACATATTGAATGGAGTAGCACCGAAAGGGATTGGACTATGGACAAGAGAGTGAACGAATCCTTGCCAAAGGATGGGTCAAGCATAGTGACATGTCCGAGATTACCTTGGAACATCCAACAAAGACCTTAAGAAGAATTGTATCCCAAGAGCCACGTTGAAACTTGTAACCAAAACCATGGTTACCTTAACTCCATCTCTAGAAAAGCAAGATATGCTGAAGTTTGTTGGTGACGTATCGAAGATCGTGTATGGAAGTGTAGGGAGTGTATTACAATTTGGGACACAAATGGGCACATAGATCAATGACTTTGGTTGTTGGTGCTTCCCAACCACACTTCAAGGAGTGGCCATCAATTGGTACATAGATGTATCAACGACAAATAAGGCCTCATGGGATAAACTTGGGAAATCCTTTGAGAAAGAATTTAGATTCTTGAGAGACAACAAGGTGAAATTGTAGACAAAATATATAATACATGTCGGGTAAGCATGAAAATGTTTGAGCCTACAATAAGAGACTCACGTAACTATTGAGCAAGCTAGAAAAGAAACTCGGGGACAAAGTTGACGAAAAGATGGTTCATCGAGTGATTAATGCCCTCATTGTGAAATAAGACGAAATTGATCCCTTCTTCTTACAATGCATATGATAGAGCCATGTGTATGAAAGTGAAAGCAAATCATATCACCCAAAGAGGAAGACCAAGATGAAGATTCTAATCCAATGACAAAGGGAACCAGATTGGTTAAGGCTCTTCAAAAGACATGCTCCGCATGAAGAGGAAATTGAAAAAGACACCAAGGGTTAAGGAAAGGACCTATGGTACACTAAGTGAACAACAGATCACACCAAGGAAAATTGTTTGAAAAGTTGTTTCGTGAGATATGCAAAGTGATGGGATGTGTAGTCAAAGATAACTTGTTCATTTTTAAAAATAGGGGTGCCCATGTATTCTTCACTTAGAGGAGAGACCTTAATAAATAGCGGCGACCACCCTAATGAAGTTTCAAAGGGTGCATCCCAGAGTACGTATCATGGTAGGTATAGAAATTTGAGAACCATTAAAACATGTTAAAAAAGATGGGGAAAATGGAATTCAAATACAAATTGATTACTAAGGCCAACCAATGTGTAATGTCCCCTTTTCCCAATCGAAGACCTTTGGCCTATTTTGTCAACCCGACGACCAAAGGAAAAATATAAGGGTGACTTAAGTCATAATAAATTATTATAAAGTGCTATAAAAATTATTAAAGCACTTATATTAATTTATTTGGCTTAATAAAAATAAATAATAATCCCTATGGTCAATACGAGGGGCAAATATCATTGTAAAGGGATTTATTATATTTTATTTTTCCTAGAGAGGATAATGGCGACTTGGGCCAAAGGGGAATAATAAAGTTTAGGAAGGATAAAAATATAATTAATTAATGTATTTCCTCTAGGAAAATGTGACTTGCATTAGAGGGAAAAAGTGGTTGGGAAAAACATTTAATATGGGAAAATATTAAATGCTTTGCATAGGGAAAATCATGTGAGCTCATTGGCTGGTTTGGAGGTTGGTTGTTGGCCCTTTTCCTTTAAAAGGGAAGTCGACTTGCCTCTTCCATTATCCAGAAATATTTTGTCATTTTCATTTGCATTAAGCTTCAACTTTTGCAAATAAATTCTAAGGACGAAACCCCTTAGTAATTTATTCTCTTATGGACGAAAACCCCAAGAGTTGTGAGGGTTTTTCACTCAGAAATTCCTATTGATTGTAATCATATTTTCAGTCATTTCCAGCAGTGTATTTGAAGGCATTTGAAGAATAAAATTGCAGCAGTTCATCTTCTATTCGATCGACCAATTGGGGCAGATTTGGCTTTGTTTTTGGAGGTATTTAGATATGATTTAAATTGCTAAATCATCTACATATTTTTGGGAAATAAGCCAATTAGTTTCATAATTTTTCAAGGGTTTTTAGAGAGTTTTTTACTAGTTTTATAATCAGATTTCAGATCTGATTTCTGAGTTGATTTGGCATCCAAAAATTCTAATTCTTATATGAATGAGTTCCTAAAAATATAAGCAAGCATCTGGGATAGAGAAAATAATTTTTGGAGCTCATTTGATGCCCTAAATGTGTGGGCCGAAATAGTAGGAAGGCCAAATCTGCATGTTTGGTAATTGCTGTTATAATTTGGTTTACATCATCTTGTTCCTTGTATTTTTCCAAGTTCGGGCATATGTCATTTGCCAAGATCGGAGTTGTGTAGAGAAAGTTATGCTATCTTGAAGATTGCAACAGTTAGAGTTTCAAATTTAAATTATTTTCCAACTGTTACAAAATTTGATTTTTGCCATAAATTCTCCAGGTTGTTGTTTCAAGGGTTTGGGAGTAAAAGTAATTATTGTATGCTGATTTTGGGTGTGTTTGCATAAAAACTCTAGTTGATTTGGCTGAAATCAATCTCGTATGCCCTAGCTTTCAAAGTTTATATTTTGCCATTGTGTTTTGCTAGTGTTGAGAGAGAAAAATTTATATTTGTTCCAAGGATCCATTTGGGGATCTTACACATGATCAATTATCGGAAGTGTAACAAGTGGGGCTATTTTGCAAGAGACTAAACTACTAATCAAACCAAAGTGGTAGACTTCTCTATAGATGATGTGGGCCGGGAGACCATAATGACAGAATCATTCTAAACAATCAAACATCAATATGATTGACATAATAGAGAGTCATGGAAATAACATGGGCACAAGCACGGAAAGCCAACTACCTTGACCCACTCACGGAGGAGAGGCTAGCGAAAGCAAGGGTGGAAGTAGAAAGGGAAAATGTCGAAGAACAACAAAGGTCTCATGCATGTGCAAATACAATAACTAGTCAACTTAGGTATGGAAAATAAATTGCAAGACAAGTTTTGCAAATTGTACCCATCAAAGTAGTGGATCTACTCTAAGCATTCCAAAACTCAAGAATGTTATAATTATTATTGTGCAAGGGATGGACCACAACATAGTGTGTACAAAGATACCTAGTGTATGAAGGTGTAGAATTGGAAGAAAAGTTGACAAGGAACCTATTGTCAAACCCCACTATCGGTTGATCAAGTGATTGATCCAATGCTCCTCAAAGTAAACTTAGCCCAAAGGGCCAACAAACGTTCATATGGAGATTCTAGGAAGGAATCTCACAAATACTATTATAGTGGTAGTTTTGGAGTAAACTTTCTTCCTCGAGAAGCCCAATATGGCCACCGACTTTTCAATTAGTGGAAGCAAATCAACATGGAATAAAGGTGTTGGGAGTCCTCATGGCTCAAAAGGTAATGTAATATCCCTGAAAATAATTTAAATAAATATGGATATTTCTGTCAAAACCCTAGGGCTTTAGTATAAAAAAATGTCTTTTATGACAACATCGATAATCTGATTTTTTTATATAAAAACAGCGAACCATAATGCGTAAAAATCAGTCTTTTATTTATTGAATACGAACCAGCTACAATAAAAATACCAGTGTCTTAATACAATTGTTTGGAGCTGAACTGGCAGAACACTTGCACCCTGAATTGTCACTGCAACCCCTAAAATGGAATTGCCCAATTGAGAAGTGAGGGATTCCATCCTCAAATCTGTGTGTAAATGAGGGTTTTCGTCCTCTATTACGGAAGCAAGAAGCGAAGCTACTTGCAGACAAAGAAAATAATTGATGAATTTCCAAGATGTATTAATAACAAACCCCAAATCTGCTTTTATAACTTTCAATCCCTCTCTAAAGTGGGCGCCCCCTTCTGGAAATACATGCATGCTCCAAAGACAATTAAAAATAATATAATTCCTCCCCCATGTTGGTGGCCCATCCTAAAAATAGGATTAAACAAATTTAAAAACACTTTATCCACCTCCCATCCTAAAATTAAGACTTAGGTACTTGTGCAGCCTTTTTTAACTTTGGCGCCCGCTTTATTTATTTATCAGTAACTTTGGCTCCCAATATTAGAAGTCAACCTTCTATTATTATTTTATTCTATTAATGCTTTTTGGATTAAAATATAATTTAGGTGTCCTTTTTCCAATTAAAATGTAAAAATATCTTTGGAACACTTAAATTATTTTATTTTCCTCTTTTAATTTCCCCTTAGCCTACGGAAAATAATAAAAAAGGCTTCAAGTATTCAGAATTAATTAATACCGAAAAGGGGACATTATTGACACTCTAACTCTTGTGATGATAAATTTCGTAGTCAGCTCAATAAAGAAAAAAGCATACGATGCACTACTCGGGTCGATAATCGATAGCTGCCAATGCTGACCACAATTGGAAAAATATATAATTTCGATTGAAAACAAAGTTGGAAGTACATAATAGAGTTGAAGAATTAAGTGGTTAGTGAAGAAACAACCTCTTTAGAATGTGACCCTAAAGAGTAATGTTGGAACCAAGTACAATGAAGCCAAATGATGAAGGGGTCTTCGAGTTGACATGAATTCCCTCAATGGTATTTTCCATTAAAAATGGAAGACAATGAGGTATTTCAAGCAGATTGAAATTTTGTGGAGATCATGGAAATTGAGCAAATTGATAGACTACAATGAAATGCCCCGATAATGCCAAACTCGAGGGAACCTTCCTCCTCTCACTCAAATATACCCCAAAGTTTACGAAAGAAAAAATTTGGGGATGCAATGTTAAATGAGAAGCCCATTCACAAGTTCGAGACTATCGAGATATGAGTACAAGGAACCTACCACTATCATGGTGAATTTAGGAACATAAAGAGATACCAAACTGATCCTGGTAGGAGATGACTAGGACCTAGTATTAAAGGAAGCAATGTTTTTCATATTCATGGACTATAAAGGCGTGTTTGTGTGGATGTAAAAAGACTTGAAAGGGGTTCCCCCATAGAAATATGTGTGCATAGAATTCCCTAGTACCAAGAGTGTGCCCAAAGAAGGAGTAAAGTTTATAGGACAAATAAAAATTATGTTGCTAAAGTACAAGTGAAGATTGAAAAGATGTTGGAGGCCATTATATTCTTCAAAGTGGAGATAAGTTAATGGGTATCCTCCATAGTGACCAATTTGAAGAAAGAATCTTCACAAATAGGAATATGTGTGGACTTCCAAAGTCTTCACTTAGTCACTATTTGAGGACCTATTTGCAATCCCATTCACATATTCTATACTTGAAAAAGTAATTGGTCATGAGATTTACGTATTCATGGGTTTTCTAGGTACAATTAGATCAGCATAGCCTAAGAGAACAAAATGAAAGCCAATTTTATAGTGGAAGATGGAGTCTATACATACAGCGGGATGTCATTCGAACTATGTAATGCTCGACAACCTTCTAGTGGATCATTTGGCATATCTTTGAGAAAATGGCTGCTGCTAACTTAAAAGCCTTCCTCGAAGATTTGTCCATATGCAACGCTCAAGCTACTCATCTCTAGGCCTTGAAGGAATGTATGCGACACTATTTGAGTGGAAAAATTGGCGCTTAATCCAAAAATATGCAGGTTCGCGGTTCACCATAGAAAATTTCTTGGACATATTGTCTATAAGGCTGAATTGAAGACTAATCCTAAAAAATACATGTGGTTGTGGAAATAGAAGCACCTCAAAAACATCACTAGGATAAAGTCCTGATTGGGGCATGTTGATTATTACCAATACTTAATTAAAAAGATTGCACAAGTCTTCCATTATTTATACATGTTGTCAAGGAAGGAGGGCTCCCTTCATATAGTCGGACGAACAGGAGCAATGTTTAAAGAACTAAAGGTGTGCCTTATTAGTTCACCCATCCTTTATATATCCAAATTGGGATAAAGAATTCCATGTGCACGTCAATGCTTACAACTCAAGCGCTATCGAGATATCTTGGCCCCAGTAAGAACCCTAGGGTTGGATCACCCTTTTTGCAAGCCAACTTTTGTCAATTTTTGGGAAAAACTATTGTACTATAGAACTTAAAGCCCTTGGAATGGTGTATGGAGTACAAAATCTCCAACATTATCTACTACAAACAACCTTCCCATTCTTTGCAGACCACCGCACACTATTGTGCGTGGGTCAACAAGCCAATTATCCAAGTCGATGATAAGGTAGTTGATGTTATTACAAAAAAATTTGTTAAAAATCTTTGTCTGGCTTGCAAGAGCCATATAAGAGATGATCGAATTTCTTTGATTAACTTTAGTGAACCTCTCAAAGGTGTCAATGAAGAAATACCTACTGACCATTTCAAATTGTTATTGTACCATCTTGGCAAAAATATCGGGAATATCTATCTACTACATTCCCTAGTGACATGCAGCCTACCGAATGCAAGGTACTAGCCTTGATGGCCCGAATATCCCAGTTGGTCAACAGTCTTTTGTACAAGATGGGGCCTAACTATATCATGCAATGATGTGTAATGAAAAAGAAGATTTGGGATTTGGGATGTGTAATGATAAAGGACTAGTCAAGGCCACATGAGACTGAATGCCACAACGAGTAAGGTACTCTTGGTGGAACTATGGTGACCCACATCCCATTTTTGCACATTACTATTTTGAGAGACTTTGATGATTTGGTGGTTGTGCCACAATGATATTGCATCTGATATATTGCTTTGATTTGATATACTACTTAGATTTGATTCAGTTATCGTGTATGACATTTATGGGATTGAAATTTATTGTCATTAATTTGAATTGCAATATGATGATTTGATTCAGTTTTTGGGGTTAGATTTTTGTGTGTATATATATATATATGTGCTGATTAAAGTTCATTTTGGTTAATTTGATTTATATGAGAATGGATAATGCACTCGGTATTCTTGTCTACTTGTGTGCAGATATTCTCCAGCTACAAGAAAGGGTATCATCAAGAGACGAAAGATGTTAAAGATGGGTTTGGATAAGAAAAAGAAATTTTTCGGTGTCAAACCATAGTTAAGGTTGTAGAATCCTTGTTGTGCTTTAACCTTTGATTATATATATATATATAGTGTTTATACATATGACAGTATCACTTTATGTGACATGTTGGTTTTAGTCACTTTGCGATGACATGATAATGTTGTGCACTCTCATTGCAGTGAGAAGCGCAACATCTCTTTTTGAGTTAGTTGAGTGGCACATTGTCGCTTTGCAACAATGGCTCGCTTATGATGTGATTTGACTTTATACATTGTCGTATTATGACCTTGATTTTAATTAAAAGGAAAATATTGTGAGGACTATTCAATTTTCAAAGTTATTAAACCTAGACATATTAAAGAGATTTAGGATTAAACCCCTAATGATATTTATTCAAATCAGGATCTTAGTCTCTCTGTGGAACCGAGACTCATTAAAAGATCAAACTCTAGATTGCATATTATGCTTAGCAACCGAGCTCAAACCTTAATTGAGTTAAATCTTTGAAATTCAAATTAATCAAACATATTGAGTCACTTATAACTTTATCGGGTGCCTCCAATTTGTTTTAATCCTTAACCGATTTGCATTATTTGTTAACCAAGTTGTTTATGTTGTTGATTGAATCAAATGTCATTGTGATTCGATCAAGCTCATATCTGAGCTAAGTGACCCAAGTTCACCATTTATTTACCCGAGCCACTTTGATCTTGTCGGGCTCATGGCATTTGTTTTCATGGATCACTTTTGATTAGTGGGATCTACGAGACCCCATGAATATGAAGGCACGTGGGCGAAGCCTCTCGGGATTCGAGACACGTGACTGCGAATTGCCACCGAGATCAGTGGGCACAGATTGTGACCCAAAATCTGTGAACCCTGGAAACGCGGAATTTGGGGCCACATGTCAATTCTTGTGGGAAGATGTACGGTGTTCTATATGTTCAATTCATTCCTCCCAAATCACCCCCGGTGATTGGCAGATAAACCCGATCCAAGGAATACGACCTGTCATTGGACCACCCTGTGCAATCATAATCACGCCCAACTGAAAATTTGATTGACTCATTTGGCCATGTGTCAACACTAGCGATTAATCATTTATCAAACTCAAATTTTTTAACAATTTAATCATTGGTCACCTTGTTTATGTGGGATCAAAGTGAATGCGAAATGGATCGGTCAAGCTCGTGGACTCACACAGTCACGATGGCCATTCAATGGTCACAACTGAGATCCTTTGACACGTGAACGGATATCCCTGAGAACTGATCAACCAGTCAGAATATAGCCACGATCCGAAAAGCACCAGAGGAAAATTTAAATCAAGATTTTTTTTTAGAAAATTGGTTAAAACAGATAAGAGAGAGTAACTGGTCTTCCGGCCTCAAACTGAAAAATACGGAAAATAGTAAACGAACAAGAGGAGAGATCAGGTTAGAAAAGAGAGAAGGATAATGAAGAATACACAGAGAGAGAACACAAACGGAAATGAGGAAAGGAGAGAATAAGAGAGTAAGGATTTGGGAGATTCAGGAAATTTAGCTTTTGTGAGCAGTACAGAACACAAAAGAGAGGAGGGCAGAACAAAGATCACAAAGAAAACAGTGAGAGAGAGAGAACTGGTGCAAAGAGAGAGATAGAACTTGTGAGAAGAGAAGTCTGAAGGAGAGCAATCTGATCTGTGAACAGAGGAAGAAGGAAATAAAAGGTAGAATTCAGAAGCTCGAGTTAGCATCACTACCAAGTTCCATTTGATCCTTATCTTTATTTATGTGAATTGTATGAATGTGAATTAGCTTAGTAGATAACTCTTAGTTGTTTTGGATCTATAGTGAATGGATTTCCTTAGTTTTGTTGATAAATTGTTTGGGTAAGAACAAAACAATAATTAAATTCTAATCATTGTCTGATTGTTTGAGTATTCAGGTAGAATGATCAGCCTTAGTTAAAAAGACATAACCTGAGAGAAAATTGTCACTCTTGACAGTTGTGAACTAAGAATTCCTTAGATACTTTGATGATCACTGTGACTCGAACTGTGATGATTCTTTGATCGAGTCACTTTATAAAGTCATTTAGTCTAGCCCAGTCATTGATTTAGAACAAGAAACTAAAAGAGAACAGTTTTGAGATGATTTCATTTCCTTTGGACAATAGTTGTACTATCATGGTTACTGAAACATGAGAAAACTTAAAGAAAACAGAGAGAAGATAGTTGTGAACATTAAATGGAATTGGTTAAATCTAGAAACTGTTTAGGTCTATTAGAACAATAAGAGACAGAACTGTAACTTACTAGTTGTTTAACCAAGTCATTATGCAGATTTATTTACGAGATGCGAATAAACAACAATAAAACCATGAGAGATAAATCATAAAATTGTAGTTGAACCTTCAAGAGTTTAACAAGAGTTAAGAGGAGTTCACGTTATTAAAACATAGGATTTGAATGGTTATACTTAAACAACAACTGTTACACATGAATCTGATGGAAATAATGTTGAATAAACCATGAACTTTATTTTAAAACTACAGAGTTGTGAAATAAAAATTGTAATAATACAAATTGATCTGACAACCGAATCAGACTTGAAAACTAAAAACAAGTAAAATCCTATAATGTTAAATATGACTTCTACATTTAGGATATCAGGTTTAATAGAAGAATCTTATTATAGGTTATGAGTTAAATATATATATATATATATAGAGAGAGAGAGAGGATGAGATTTACCTTTGCGAATAGGCTAGAGATCTGATTATGTACTTATTATTGGTTATAAAGAAATATACTTCATGTTTTATTGATTATATATGGTTTATTGTTTGTTATTGCTCTAACCTTGTATAAAGTATTGATTAACCATGGAACACATAAAACTAAAAGATATGAATATGGAAACTATTACATACACTTTATAGTCTCATGTACGTGAAAGCAAACCTAGCTTAGGATCTTTGCAATAATAATCTCTTTGGATGGTATGGGACACACAAGAAGGTTAGGATTGTTTGTGTCCAATTCATGGCTTGTATTGTGTTGTTACTTCTAGTTTCATCTTCTTTATTTTATCATGGAGATACAGATGTCATGTTGTAAACTACTTAAGGGAAAAGGGTGAAACTAGAGAGATGTGTACATGAACTAGGGAGTGACCTATATAGATAGGTGGGTAGCCTAATGCAATGGTTCACATATGACAAGTGCTAGGGGTAGGTGTAGACTGCAGATAGACTCAAAGTCTTCCCTCTTGTGGAGTCGGGTAAGACTTAACATGCCCTAGTTCGTTGTCGGATTTCAATTAGGGAGTACCTTCTGTCATCCTAAGTCTTTTGGCCAAAAGCATTATTAATTATTACAGTAGGATGCCTCACGGAATGTGTCAAATTCATCCTTTTTCCGGAGTTGTTTACCATTTTTCATCCTTTCCTTTTTAATATTCCCCATCGATGGCCAAAAACTTGCATTATTAATACTTATTATTATTCTAGGAGATATTTACTCCTACCTGTTCATTGGTCTTTTGTTTGGTGACTGGAATTACATATGGTGATCTCTCTTATTGTATCGATTTCTCGCATCTTCCTTCTCGTGAAGGGCAGGGCCACTCTCACTTCGTGAAAGAGGTGTGGGGGACCGAAAGGCTTGTGATTGGAGGTAAAGCACTCCAATGATACTCTTTTCCTATGATGCAGTGGACTTCATAATGGATCTCTAGGGAATGGCGACATGATGTCATGATCATACATGTGCTATTGTATTCTTGATATGTATTTTGTATTAAAGACATTTGGATGTAAGACCTTTGTACACTTGTAATCTATTGAAAATGGAATACTTCAAAATGTAACTCATTCTCATGAAAGTGATGACTCATGTTTATTGAGCCAAAAAGAATATAACTTTGCATATTTTAATAAAAGCTATTGAAAGTTAATTTTGTAGAATGGATTATTGAGAAAACATAATATGAAGTGGATTGGTATTATTGTAACACTTGATCATCAAAGGATAAATACATGCTTGTACTTCTAGATTACTTGTTATGAGTTAACTTCATGGGTGAACATGATGCAAATCAAATTTGGTTTATTATTCTCATCTATGTTTAAAGGAATAAATTGAGTTGCACATATTTATGGACAATGTACTCATCAATTAATGAAGTCATAGACTATGAAGGAATAATAGGATGCAATTGAACAAGTGAATAAAGAATTAACTTCACTTTTATATTCTTGTATTGCTCTTGTTTGTAATGAATGAAAAATGATTAAGTGGCTAAACATGCTTAAGAAATAAATCTGCAATGCCTTAGTTAATTGGGTGAATAATTAATATGTGAAAAACACATAGGTACTTGTACTTTGAGTTTCATATTAATTCATCTTTTATTTAAGAAGTAGGAATGCATGATATAATAACAAAATGATAACTCAGATTAATTCATGCTTTATATTATTTGTTTCTTTCATGTGTATGTTGAATGTTAGTGTAGGACTAGGAAATTGAGAGGCATCAATTTCCAAATAGAAACACATGCAATATAGAGGGTCTTGATTGGGAAGAACACTTACATGTATTGTGGACCTATCGAACAACATATAAGGTTACTATCAGCCATAGACCCTTCCAACCGATGTATGGTCAGGTGCAACGATTCTTGTGGAATATTTAATACTAAGTTTAAGGGTAGTTGTTGAGAATTGACTTGGTGATGATGAGAACTTTATAGAACGGTTTATCCAGTTGAGTAAAATGGATGAACATTACATAATGTGGTAGGCAATTGAATTCATGCAAAAGAGACATAAGTATTAGCAGGATAAACACCTCCGATTTAATGAATTTCAAAACAGGAGCTCTAGTCTTGAGATAAACCGGGAGGCAAGAAATCAAATTGGGGAAGTTTAAAGTAATATGGTTCTCGGACCATTTAAAATTTTAGAGGTTTTTCAGGATGGCGCAATTAAGTTAGAGCACTTGGATGGATCACCCGTCAAAAATAATAAGAATAAGGACTAAATATGTCAATATGATTGACGTTGGACTTCTATGTACAAATGAAGTTGGACTCACTAATAAAGAAATAGGATTAGGAAAAACAAAGATAGCTAAGAGGAAACCATATCACCAACATAAAGAAAAAAACATTTGACCTAAACAACCACGCCTAAGAAGTTGAACCATGAAATTTGTACGAGCAAAGGCGAGCAAAACTCAATTTGCACATAAGAATGTATGACTAGGAAAACCTACTCGCTACTAGACATCCACAACCTACTACTTCCATACGATGAATTGTGACAACCTTTTATTGCCGCATGAGCAATTGTCATATGACCAACCACATCAACACCATACAGCCTGTTGTCATACAACCACCTTCCAACACTATTGTTATAAGACCAACAAATTGTCGGTGTCCTCTTATGATTTGATGTTCTTGTGGTATGACCAACATTGTCCGTTGCTGCCATATACCTGTACGCCCAACCATATGACCAGAAAGCAAAACAAACCCTCACACAAGTCATATGATTCCCTCTCACAACTAAGCATTCTACCACCGCCATATGCTCCTCTTGTAAGTTGCAACTCATTAGGCACTCTAAATAGCAACTGCTAAAACCGTATGATGGGTTAGTAAATGAAAATGGTCTTCTACAAATTTAGTTTTGCCATCGCATGACAAGGAGAAGATACTAGAAAAATTCAGGTTTTTACTTCCGGAGGAAAAAGAGAGTCCAAGTCTGCATTCAGCACTAGTGTTGGCTACATAAGTGGTTTGAAGGTTAGGTTCAGTGAACTCTCTATAAGATGCAAGGAGCACTATGAAATTTCAGCTAACCTCAGCAAAAAGGAGTTTAGCATGTAATTCTTTGTACAACTTTATGGGTTTTCTACAAAAAGTAGGACCAAAGATATCACAAACCCTCATCCTTTGATTATAATACCCTAGCTGTGTGGTAGATGAATGCCTTGAGACGACATTTGAAAATTTTGGCACGGATAGGGAAGGTTGCATAATTCCTAGGCAAAACCCTACCTCAATTCCAAAGATGTTGTAGACTTCGTTAATGGTGGGTAGCTCGAAACAAGGTGAAGCACGAGACACTAAGAAGCAAAGAGTGGGTGAATCTAGGAGCAAAAATAAATCTAAGTTATCACCCATTCCCGAGACACTCAATTGGGAGAGCCTTCCAAATACCAATTCCCGCAAATGGTGGGAAAATAAAGTTGACAACCATGAGCTAAAGATAGCATTGGGCAGAGTGGGTATGGATAGAATTTTTCAAATGCCCATCTCAGTGCAAGGGACTTTAAACCCTGCTTGGTTCAAATGGTTTCGAGCTATAATAGGGACACATGATGCTCATTTGTATGTAAAATGGGCAACAAAGTCAAAATTACCTACACTCCACATGATTTTACACGTGTGTTTGATGTGCCTTCATATGGCTTATTGGTTAACAAGGACACTAGCCATCACATGACAACCGCTCAGAAGGACCAAGCTATCCAACACTTTTGCACGAGTGATTTGACCAAGGAAGATTTGGGCAGCATGTGGGTGAAGGGGCACGCTGTGGAATTAAAAAAATTACTTGGCTTCAAAAGGGTTGCATCTTGGACGTGATTCGATGATGATTGATAGCGGCCATTAGAGTGTATGATAATGTTGGTTGGATGATACAGTACATACTCGGATTACACCGTGATGAGATTTACAGTTGGACGGATATGTTCTTGAATCAGATTCACAAGTTTTCATCTTTGACATGCAAGGGATTCTGTATGACTCAGCATGCCATTGGGCTATTTTTGGATGCCATATTTACATAGGAACCTTGGTAGAGGATTTCCATCAGACAACTCCTATAAACCGATTTGGCCATGAGTTTTTGGTGGAGTTATCTCAGTATTCCGTTGGGGGAGACCCTACTTAGTCCATTGTAGCCCATTGATCATATAGAGCAAAAGCAGATTCAGCCCCCGAAGTGAATAGATCGAGAGAAGATTCAGTTCGGGATTGATTCAATGTTTCACTCAAAGGTAGGGCCCTCAAAGACAAAACCCACAAAGTTTTAGGGTTTCAAGAATGAACTTGTTTCAGTGCTCTTCCCCATCTAAAATAATGTCAATCCTTATGAGACTTTGTCTCAATTTTCGCAAGCCATGTGACCTATGGTCCAAGCCATTTAGAACTTTACTAGTGGGTTGGGCTTTTGGATGTGATAGTGGGGTCATCTCAGATACGGGTGATCTCAGATGAAGCCACTTGCATCCAAAAGTTTGTGCACGAAGAATGCCACTTAGAATTCACACGGGTCTATGTTCACAAAGGGTGGCGAAAACAGAATACTTGGGGCATGAGGAATGGATACCCACTCTTGCTCCTCAGACCATTACTAACCCCATGCAGAGCATCTTGGGTTCTCTACACAACATCGAGCGTATCTTCAGATTCTAGTATTTGCTTCTGCAGCCCTCTATGCACGAGTGACAGAGATTGGAGAATGAAGAGGACACTACTACGAGAGAGAATATGGCGCTACAGATTCAATTGAAAATCAAAATAGCTTTCTCGGGATGAGCCTCCTCAGCGAAAACAACTCACTCAGGTTCAGATGCCGAAAATTGCTGAGGATGAGAAAGTGGTCAATGAACTCGATGGATAGCTCCAGGTAGCTGAGCAAGAGACCAACCAAGCAACAGAGAAGTTGCAAGAAGCTGTGTGGATGGTCAAAGGTTCCTGGAATGTGAACTTATGGCTTGCAAGAGGCTGCAATAACATATCACTGAGGTCCATGCTCTCCAAGCCAAGCTACAACGGATAAAGCCAGAATGGGCAACCTCTTCCGGTTCCCTTCCAACTCGAGCTTTTATACCTCCAGGGACATCTTTCTCCTCCTCCTTGAGCTGTTTTTGAATCGATGTTATTGGATGGGACTCCAATTTATCTAAAAGGCAGGGGGAGGATGGGGGAATAAGGTCGACCATCTTTATAAATAAATGTAATTGATGTTGTTTCTTGTCAGCATTAGGTAGAAACAACTTGATGTTCTGTTGAGCAGTTGCATCAACCGCTAACCATTATATCTTGACATTAAATAATCGTTGCACAGAAGGGAGTTCATATCAGGTCCTCCCTGTACTGCACTAATTGTACCAAGTACCACCTTTTGTTAACGAGAAGCTACTGTTACTGTCATTCTTGTCTGTACTTAATGGTAGGCAATCTTATCTGTGACTGTTCTTGGTAGTATAATTTTCCTATAAACATCCAACTTATATGGAAGGATGACATAATACATGAAGTCTGAAGCCTTTGACTGTTTCTAAAATCGGATATGTGATTTTTTTATTATTTTGGAATCGCCTTCAATTTGAATTATTTTTATATCAGTTTCCTTTGCCAATTTGACTTCTCTGAGTATTGCCAATAGCTGAACTATAGTATTTGTTTGATGTCCTACTCTTTGATAGAAACTGACAATGGGAGCTCCTTTATTATTCCTAATAGTAATAATCCTACCAAGGATCGCCTTGCTGGATTTTTTTGAAGCCCCATCACAACTTTATTTGTGATATCCAATTGGAGGTGGAGTACATTCTTGAATGAGTTTTATTGAAAATTTAACAAATTTGTAATGGAATGTGAGATTCCAATTTTTGAGATACTATGTCTGTCGTGCTTGTTGATCCCTACCTGTTCTTGTAGGTAGCTGTTTAAATTATAGTTGTACTTTTAAGCTGAGATTGGATGGCATGAACTATGAAATCTACTGGCTGATTGTATTCTTGAAGATACGGCCAATATTCTCTTCCATATTTGCCATAGAATAAAGCCCAGGCAGAGTTTGAGCATACAATATATAACTTGCATGTTTGGTGGTAAATTAATCCATCTTGAGAGCACTTGGAGGATTGAATTTGATCGCCAGACTATAAAAAGATAAAGAGAGGGAATTTCAAATAGCTTGAGCCATTGGACAGACTAGAAACAAGTTTATGATAGTCTCCACATTCTGATTACAATCAGGGCATACAGAGGGTTCATACCATCCCTTTTTTCGCAAATTATCAGAAGCTAAAAATTACCATGGAGGACAAACCATGTGAAAGTTCTTTATTTGGGAAAGTGTGATTGTTCCATTCTATGTTCTGAGTGGAGTGAGATTGACATATATGGGCATATGCCAAAGCAACAATACACTCGCCAGTCCTTGTATTAGGCTAAATAATTCTTCCATTGCTGGTGAATGAAATTGGCCTATTGAACAACAGCCTCTGAAATCCTTTAGGATTTCTATCTATTGTTTGTCTGCTTGTTGACTTAATGGCATTCATGTAGTCAACAATGCTTTTATACGTAGAGATATCCAAGAAAAAGAAAGATAAAAGAGAAAAAAACTCTGATCAACCATCATTGAAAGAGAATTTTATTCTCACTTAAGCAAATTTCCAAACTGATTTAAACATGGATCCTCAAGGCATGCTTACCACGGCAACCGCTAGAGCTGGAAATACTCACCGAGATCCATTAGTATTTGAAGAACGCAAGAAACCTTGAAAAGACAAAGGAAAACCTAAAAGCCCGCAGAAACCCAATCTTCAAAAGAACCGCATACTCACTCGTCTTGGTACCGAGCACCTACACAACAAAGCCACAAATGGATGAATAAACTAACAATTGCATTGACAGAAGAGAGAATCCAAATATTTATATATTTATTTTGGCATAGGAGAAAATAATATTGCCCGGAAAAGTCTACAAGGAAATATTGCCTGATTTTGACACTTTCCACTGAAGCCAACTTCAAAGGTGGACTCTACCGGTGAATTAGATATTGACATCAACAAATGTTTAAATCTCAAAAATAATAAAACAAAAAGTTGTGTGAATGGGCACAAAATAACAATTTGAGTTTACAAGCTCTACCCACCATGTAATATGGAAAGATAAGGTGACAAAATTTTGAAATTATCCTCCTAGTTAGTCGTTGGAGAATGTACACTTATGACTCGGTCTCATATTAACAATTTGTTAACGATCTAAGTAGGATATTTTGAATGTTCATCTAATCGATCTACCACTTCACTTTTAGAGGTCTTTAACATCGACCTTCTTGACAAAAAAACATTTATTAATGGTCACTCTTTGGCTCATGTATCATCTAATATAGGTATCACCGACAGAGATTTGGAAAATCATGACACCGAAGAAAGCAAGGAAGTTTGTCTCGAAGGTCTTCCACGAGGTATTGGTTCCACTCGAAACCCCTTTGCATGATGTTATTCTTGATTTACCCGAGTTTGATAATGCATGTAGTTATTTACACGCTAATTAAATTATGTTATGGACAATACACAAAGAATAAATAGGATGTAAGGGTTTGTAATAGGAAATTATTTTGATGTAATCAATTTACAATTAATCATTCGCACTGAATAATGCATACATGTGGAAAAGGCAAATCAAAAATTGGACATGCTCGATATTAATTCTGAACTAGAAATTGAACAAGGGTAGGATCAGATTGGATTTTGTGTGGGCCTCGACTATAAGTGTATGTTCTTTGACCCTTTAACAGCTTGGGCTCAGAACTTCATGTGTGTTTCACTTGCCTCAAAATGCCCTTCATTATATTTCGCTCATATTCACATGACTTTGGGATGACCCGTAAACACCTAAAACAAAGTGGAAACCCTAAAAACCTACAATACCCTTCATCAAAGTATTAAATAACCAAAAGGAGAAATCATGTGTGTGGTGAGGCTAGACTACCCTCGTGGTCAACCCCAAACCAATCTAATCAAGTTGCACTACAAGCCCTAATGCAAGATTACGCCTCATGTGTTTTCTTAGGTGCATGTGCAAGTTTCAATGCAATTTTAGCCAACCCCTCATGGGTTCTCTCATGTCTCTTGACACAAAATCTAGTGGGCTAACCGTATGGTATAGAATTTACCTAGTGTAGTAGTAGTGTGATATGGTGCATTCCATTTTGTGTGCTTAAACCCTTTGTTCCTTAAAATCCTTTGTGACAATGTTTCAAGCGACTTTGCTCTTGCTAATACATGGCTCTATGACCTTTATATGCTTGAAAATGGAGGAAGCTAGACTCTTTGACCTAGTTAAGTGCTTCAGACCTATAGTAGGGGTTGCTCTAACTAATGTGTAACTGATTTAGGAAGATTTTGGAGAGCCTTGAGTGCTTTTAGAATGATATTTGCAATAGTATCTTGTAAGAATGTTAGGTGAGTTATAAAGTGATATTGACTTGCTTATATAGCCTTCCATAGGTGAAATATTCTAATAAGGCCAACCTTAGGAAGGTGAAACAACACAATAAAGATATTCAAATTGAAAATAGAGTTAGAGAATGTGAAAGGTCAAGACCATACGAGTCGGATAGGATCGATTTCACATCCTAACCAAACCGCAAGGTCCAAGATAGAAGCAATTTGATGCGACACACAAAGTTGAAAGACGTTGCATGGGGATAGTTTTATGCTTTGATTAACTAATATTATTTGAATTTCGATAGAGCATGGTGTAAAGATGAGCAAGTCATGAAAGAGTTAGAGAGATGTATTAATTGGATTCTAAATGTGAGAATTTGTCTTAGCAAGGGAGCATAGCCAACTTGGCATTACAAAAGGACAAGTTACCAAATTTTAGTGTCTACATTTGCCCCCTTTAAGTGTGTAATTGAAAATTGCATACTTAAAGGAAAAACATACCTGAGTGTGCACACACACTTTGTCTTTACTCGATAGTTGTTATCGAAGTGTTGGTGTTGGCACACTCCATGATGAAACTTGCAACACAAAGTGTAGTTAATGTTTATGATATAAAATGAACTGGAACTTAAAGTATAAATAATGCTTGTAACTTTTATAACTTTGAATTTGTATAAAGTAAAGTAAAGGAGATGCAAAACATGGAATGAATATACTTGTTCATTTTTAGAAGGGAGGATTTCATATTCTTGTTGTACTTTGAGATTTGTAGTTGTTGAGATGTCGAAGGATTGGGGGTGACCGAGTCTCCAACCGCATCGAATGAGAAACTAAATTTTGAGTGCATGAATTCTCAACAACAAAGGAGAGAAAGAGAGTGTTAGGTTGTGGAGCCTATTTTCATGTGAGAAAGTGTTGAAGACTGTACACTAAGAGTACTGTACACTTTCCACAATTGTCTCGCCGGGGTTCGGGGCGCAGTCCCCAAAAAAAAAAATTGGGCCTTAAAACGTGCTCGATATATCAGGAAACGTGATTTTCTCATATGGGCGGGTTTTTGACCCATAGGTTTATGGGACGGTTTTGGCCCATGGTTTTGATACCCATGGTTTTGTAAAATTGCTTAAGCAGTTGTCTATTTATATGGTTTTGTGCATATGGTAGATAATGAAAACATTGCAGATGTGTTTTGAATTCGGCTATGAATTTCGTAGAGAGTTTATCGAGCATAGCTCCAAACGGATCTAAGTATTGTATTGAGAGAGCGGTGGCTTGTAATAAAATCTGAGCAAGTGATTCTTTGTGCACGTAGCCCAAATTGGGTGAACCACGTTAAATATTGTCTTTTTATGTTGTGTTATTTTATTCTACACTTTTATTTGAGATCCGTAATATTTTCTCATATTAGTTTCTCACTGCATTCCTGTGAGGGATTATTCGCATATTTTATCCCTTATTTCCTAACAATTGGTATCGAGCCTAGTTTGGTTTGTCAAGTTTTGAATCGTAGGTAAAGTTTTATCTTGAGTGGAAGCTATGGCAGATGATGGAAGATCTAGGGTTGATAAATTCAACGAGTAGAATTTCGTACTTTAGAAGATGCAGATGGAAGATTACCTTTATTAGAAGGATCTTTATATTCCATTGTCTCGAGAAAGTGAACAAACCCTCGAGCATGACAGAGATGCGGAATGGGATTTCTTTGGGATAGGAAGGCACTTGAAATAGTCCTGTCATGTGTCTTATATCTTCGGTATTATTTAATGTTTCAAAGGAAAAGACTACAAAAGAACTTATGGATGCATTAGGAAGTTGTATGAAAACCCTCTCGCCTCTAATAAGATATTTTTAATGAAAAAGTTGTTTAATATGAAGATGTTTGAGAATGGTTCAAGAGATAGATCATCTAAATGATTTTAATATGGTTGTAAATATGCTAGCTTTGGTTACAATAGAATTTGAAAAAGAAGTTGGGGATTTATTAGTTCTTGTGCTCTTTACCTAAGAGTTAGAATAGCCTAGTAATGGCGGTAAGCAACTCATGGTTCCAAATTAACTCAAAGTTGAAGTTTGAGAATGTTGTAGGGGTGATTCTAAGTGAGGAAATGCAAAGAAAAATTCTAGTGAATCTTCTACTTCAGGGAATGCTTTGATAGTGGAAACTAGAGGGAGACAAAAGAATAGAGGAAGTCGTGGAAAATCAAAGGATCGAGCAAGGTCAAAATCCAAAAGCAAGATAATATGTTGGCACTGTGGAAAGTCTGGGCATGCAAAGAAGGAATGTTGGGAGCTTCGGACAAGAAGAAACAACATGAAGAAAACAAGGAGGTAAATGTGGCAACGGTAATGTATGTCAGGATGCTTTGATTCTTTCTTTGCACAATATTACTGAATCTTGGGTTTTAGATTCAGGGGCTTCTTTCCATGCTACTCCACATAGGCACTATTTTGTTGATTATGTTTAAGGAGATTTTGGGCATGTTTTTCTTGGTGATGATGAGCCTCAGCAGATAGTTGGAAAACGTTCTGCTTGTGTTAAGATGTAGAATGTGAATACTTGGCTATTGAAGGATGTCAGACAAGTGCCTATATTAAGATGAAATTTGATATCAACAGGGCAGTTGGGAAGTGATGGTTGTACTGTGATATTTACAATGGACTCTTGGAAGGTTACCAAGGGTTCTCTTGTGGTGGCAAGAGGTAAGAAGGTTGGAACCTTGTATTTAACCACTTATAGCACTAATGTTTGTAATCTTGTGGCTTCAGAAGTAGATACAACATTGTGGCACTATAGGCTTGGTCATATGAGCCATAAGGGCATGGAGATCATAAAGAAGGATTTTCCCGGATATACAAAAACAGTTTGGAGTTCTGTGAGGACTGTATATATGGGAAACAAAAGCAAGTAAGGTTTCTCAAGGTTGGACCTACAAAAAAAGAGAGTAAGTTAGAGCTGGTGCATTCTGATGTATGGGGCCGGCTCAGGTATCATCTCTTGGGGGTTCAAGTTATTATGTTACTTTTATTGATGATGTAACAAGGAAAGTTTGGGTTTATTGTATTAGAAACAAATCTGATGTATTTGACACTTTTGTTAAATGGAAAGCCTCGTAGAGAATGAAACATTTCTTAAGCTAAAATTTCCCAGTCGATAATGGAGGGAGTATTGCAGCAAATGAATTTGATGATTATTGTTCTAAGAATGGAATCCGCAGTAAAAGATGGTTCAGAACTCCGCGCGTAATGGGGTGTCGAAAGGATGAACAGAACAATAATGGAACGTGCTTTAGAGCATGAGGTTACATGCAGGATCGCTCTTTCTTTTTTTGGGTAGAAGCGGTGAGCACATCTGTACTTAATAAACAGAGGACCCTCAAGTGCCTTGGATGGAGGCATACCTGAGGAGGCTTAGTATGGTAAGAAAGTTGATTATTCATTTCTTAGAGTCTTTGGATGTGAGGTATTTGTCCATATAGACAAGGATGATAGGACCAAGCTAGAGGCTAAATCAGAAAAATGTACTTTCATTAGTTATGGTGGTGATGACTTTGGATATAAATGTTGGAGTATTAAGGACAAGAAAATCATTCGATCTAGGGATGTGGTCTTTAATGAGAAAGTCATGTATAAGCAGTAGTTGCAGGAAAATAGGGAAGAATCCAAGAAAGAATATGTAGCGGTAGAGGATCTTCCGGATGGGAAAGTGACACATGAATCAATTCAGGAACCTCCTCAACAGGAACCCCAAACTCCTATATTGAGGAGGTCTTCTAGGGTAAGAAGAGAACTTGAACGTTTTTCTCCTTCTCTTTATTATTTATTACTCACTAATAGTGGAGAGCCAGAGAGCTTTGATGAAGCAATGCAGGTAGATGCCAGAAGAAGTGGGAGCAAGCCATGGATGAGGAGCATCAGCTCTCATGGAGAACCGTACATGGATTTGGTGAAGCTACCCAAAGGCAAAAGAGCATTACTGTAACAAGTGGGTGTTCGTGAGTCAAAGAGGAAGGAGGAAAGAAAAGATACAAGGCTCTATTGGTGGTCAAGGGGTTTGCATTTAAAAAAGGTATATATTTTGATGAGATTTTTTCTCCCGTAGTAAAAATGATTTCTATTAGAACTGTTCTTGGAATAGTTAAAAGAAAAGACTTGCACTTAGAGGAGCTCGATGTAAAGATTACATTTCTCCATGGTGATTTAGAGGGGGAACTATATATGCAACAACCTGAGGGGCTATGAGGTCAAAGGTAAAGAGGAGATGGTGTGCAAACCGAAGAAGAGCTTGTATGGCTTGAGAAAAGCTCCATGTCAATGGTATAAGAAATTTGATAGCTTCATGATGGAGCAAGGTTATATTAGATGTCATTCTCGACCATCATGTATACAAATAAATTTGAGGATGGCAATTATATTATCCTTTATCTGTATGTGGATGACATGTTGGTTGCAGGTAAAAACATGTAGGAAATAAAAGTACTCAAAAAGCAAATTAAGTGAATCCTTTTCATATATGAAGGATTTGGGGCAGCCAAACAAATCATTGGTATGAGGATATCTCGGGATAGGAAGGAACTAAGCTAACTTTATCTCAGAAGAGTACATTAAGAAGGTCTTGAAGAGGTTTAATATGCAGGATGCTAAACCGGTTGGGACTCCTCTGCAAGCCATTTCAAGTTATCAAAGGAACAAAGTCTCAACACAGAGCAGAGAGAAACTAGATGTCCAAGGTACCTTACTCATCGCTGGTTGTCAACTTGATGTATTCCATGGTGTGCACCAGCCCGATATTGCCCATGCAAAGGGGAGCGGTGAGTAGATTTATGAGTGATCCAGTAGAGATCACCGACAGGTAGTAAAGTGGATCCTTCGGTATTTAAGAGGGTCAATGGGGGTAGTTTTGTGCTATAGTGGATCAAACACCACTTTGTGTGGTTATGTAGATTTAGATATGGTTGGAGATGTAGACAACAGGAGGAGCACAACAAGTTATGTTTACACTGTAGGTGGGACAATAGTAAGCTGGATTTCACGACTACAGAAGTTGGTGGCTTTGTCAACCACGAAGGATGAGTATGTTGCTACCACAGAGGCAAACAAGGAAATGATTTGGTTACAACAATTACTTGAGGAGTTGGGGCATAAGTAGGAGGAAGGAAAGTTGCATAGTGATAGTCAGAGTGCTATACACTTAGCTAAGAACTCTGCTTTCCACTCTAGGACGAAGCATATACAATTAAGGTACCATTTCATCAGGACAAATTTGGAGGAAGAGAAGTTGAAGTCGGAGAAAATTCATACCACTGGAATCATGCGAGACATGATGACCAAGGTGGTCATAAGGGAAAACTAAGCCGTGTTCGGCTTTGGTTGGCCTTCACGAAACTAGTGAAGGGTTGAGAAGCTTGCTCAAAGGAAAACTAGTCTCCAAGTGGGAGATTGTTAGGTTGTGGAGCCTGTTTTCATGTGAAAAAGTGTTGAAGATCAGACACTAAGAGTACTTGTACACTTTCTACTACTTGTCTCACTGGGGTTTTTTTAGCCTTAAAATGTGCTCAATATATCGGGAAACGTGATTTTCTCATATGGGTGGGTTTTTTGACCCATAGGTTTATGGGATGGTTTTGGCCCATGGTTTTGATACCCATGGTTTTGTAAAACTACTTAAGCAATTGTCTATTTATATGGTTTTGTGCATATGGTAGATAATGAAAATATTGCAAATGTGTTTTGAATTCGGTGTGAATTCTCAGAGAGTTTGTTTGAGCATAGCTCCAAACGGATCTGGGTATCAGATTGAGAGAGGGGTGGCTTGTAATAAAATCTAAGCAAGTGATTCTTTGTGGATGTAGCCCAAATTGGGTGAACCATGTTAAATATTGTCTCTTTATGTTGTGTTATTTTATTCTACACGTTTATTTGAGATCCGTAATATTTTCTCGCATATTAGTTTGTACTTCTCGCGATTCTCGTGAGGGATTATTCCACATATTTTATCCCTTATTTCCTAACGGAGAGGAGCTAACGTACCCCATCGGTGTGAGAGAGAATGTTTTTAGTAACCCTAATACATTCCCTTTGAAACTTGTGAGAGAAGAGGAAGCACAACCTAGAAAGAACTTAATCTCTGGATACCTTACACAACCCCAAGAACCACATCTTTATAGATGGATCTAGTTCTAATTTTTTAGATATTGTATCGCATTGAGTAAGATAAACCCAAAAAATGGAATGGATATACTATGCCCCCATAACGAGTTGTATATTTAAAACCGAGTGTATAGATTTTGGAATATCGTAGAAAATAAGAAGTATCATGCCCCAAACCATGTTCTTGTAATCGTGTTTGAATAGTGCATAAGAGATTGAATGAAGTACTCATGCCCCTATATCATGTTCTAAATTGAGTAAGTTGTGTCTAAGACTCGTATAAGAAACCTATAAATGGGTGATATAATCTAAGAAAACTATAAATTTATGAGAATACGTCGCATGTTAGAGAACATCAACTATGGTTAATACCATACCATGGTCTTGACTATATTGTGTGGTTTTGACTTGCTTTGAATTTTATCACTTTTTAGTATATGTGCTTGTTTATGAGCATATGGACCACTGTAAAAACCTATTCTTGTGTCTGTAATATGTCTATAAATGTAGAATATATCTTGATGAATGCCCCGTCTTTTAAGGCATGTGTGATAAAACATTTGAATGCACAACTCAAAAGAATATATGTGTGCATGTGTGTAATAAGTATGATAATCATGTGTAGGATCACACAGAAGGCTGAAATGGTAGTCACCATTGGGAGCGTGTGCCTATAAAAGGGTTGCACATGGTGGAAACCATGGTGTGAAAAATGTAACACACAACAAGCAATAATGCATGTGTACGTATAAGAACAACAATGTAAAACGTGTCAATCATGTCATAATTCGTAGTAGCAATAGTATAAGAGTGTAGTAAAATCCAAAATGTCATAAACCCTAGTAGTAATAGTATAAACACATCATAGTAGTAAGAGTCAAGCATGTCGTAATCCGTAGTAAAGAATAGTATAATAGTAGAAACAATAGTGTAGAGACAAGCAATCAATAGTATAAAGACATAACAACATGGTCATACATAGGCATAGAGACGTAATAATAGGACACCCACGCTTTGATAGGGTAAATATATTATTACCTTAATTAATTATGCATTGCATATTAGTTAGTTTATTTATTAATTTTTATATGGTTATATTTAATTATAACCATCTATTTTGTTTTATTCAACATATGGGAGTTGTTGTATTGTTTTAACAATACTATTGTTTGTATTTGTTCATGGTTGTACTTGTGCAACATCTTGTTTTGTTTGTATCCGGTTGTCTAATACACACACACACACACACACACACACACACACACACACACACACACACACACACACACACACACACACACACACACACACACACACACATATATTACAGCCTACACCTGTAAATGATTGATTGATTATTAATAAAATTCTACAGGCTTTCGTCCCTGTTTTACATTTGGTACTATAGCTGGTTAATCTGGACCTTTGAACAGAGAAGGTGTGGAAAGAGAGAGAAAAAGTGATAGAGGAGATTGGAGAAGCATTCATAGCAACTGAGAGCCTGTGCAACCTCCTGCAACTTCCCAGCTCCATCCCTGCCTCCCCACAACCTCCTGTTCGTTCCAGGTGTTTGGAACACAATTTTTTTTCACACTGGTGCACCCTGCACTAGGCAAAATTTGCTACAGGAATAGAAATTAAAAAAAAAAATCCCCAACAGGGGTTTTGCCTCTAAATCTAAAGGACTGCTTAGTTACAGATAATATTAACTATTTTTCCACATTTTGAGGCCTAGGTGTTTATGTGGATCCAAGCATTGAGCTATTGAAGGAGCCCCCTACCGAGTTGTTTCTAGAGCTCAAACTCAGGTTGCCTCTCTCATTGAAGGTGAGTTACATAGGAGCTCTGTTTTCATTCCCAATCAAGCCATCTTATTTTGGCACTAGGTGGCCGAGGCATTGGTGTATTCGTTGAGCTACCCGAGCTACATTGCTATCAAACAGTTGTTAAGTCGCTAACACTTTAATCAAGCTCAAATCGAGCCCCTCCTTCAAAACACGGCAAGTTAAGGGCCCTCCCCTACCTACGGTGCATCCATACAAGCCATCCATTGGCCAAACATTGAGCCACTTTACCACAATCGAGTCTTATCCTCGAGATCGAGGCACTAGGTGAGTTTTGCATTCCACGAGAGCGAGATGTGTGTTATTTTCTAAGGATGAGCCATTACACGAGTGAGTCGAGCCTTGATTGGCATTTCTACAATAAAGAAACAACATTTTTTGAAGCAAAATCTCGAGCTATTTTCTGAGACAGCTTAGCTATGCGCAGCTCCATCAAACAACAACCGAGTCAAGGCAAAGCTTTAATCTTTGAGAACCTACAATCAAACAATAAACAAAAATGTTGAACCACAAAATGGTGAACAATAAAAGGAGGCGTGTAAATCAAAGCAAAAGGAAAGGAAAAGGAACCCAGATCTATGTTTGGTGAAAGAAAACCCTAAAAACTTTGCCAACTCACTCAGCCATGTAGGCTCCTCAACTCAAGCCACGTCTTTTTTAACAAAGTTAGTCAACCGTGTTTTTCTAATTTAAATAAAATTTGCTTCATTTTATTATCAAAGCACATAAGGCGCCGAGTTGGTTATATTGAGAACTTTGGGAGTGGGAAGTGCATGGTTCAACCCCACCCCAAACTCATTTTTTAAAAACAAATTGTTTTTAGTGGCAAATTTGGAAAACTCCAAGTTTGGAGGTAAACTTAGTGGGAAAACCTCCTCCAAACCGCCTAGTGATAACTAAAGCCACAACTACATTTTTAGATAGGAAAACCCTATTTTAGGGCATTTTTTTTTTCCGAATATGCTTATTTTTTTATTCCAGGCAACATTTGCCAAAGGAGGGGTATCAAAAAACTTCATCTTGAGCCATTTTTTTATGATCTTTTGCTTGAGAGCCGTATTAGGCTCCTGAGGCCAACAAGGCTTGAAAAACAAAAAAATTATCTCATTCATTCAATTTTTGAATGTAATTGTATACTTCAGTGTATTATACTAATTTGCATGTTTCCATAGTCAACCGCAAAACATTGAATCATTTCAAAAATGGGAGATAATTGTAATAAAAAAACAATGAAATTTGGTTCTAAAACACTCACGAGATCCTAGATCTCATTCACAACATTTGATATATACAAAGGCTCTCATGGGAAGCGCTTACGGGTAAGGTCATCGCGACTACTACCGCACTTAATGCCTAATATAGTTGCTGCAACAACGGCGTCCTCGGGCATCGACCCTTTAAATTGATGAGGAGTAATAAGGACAAAATGCACACACTATGAGCCATCTTATCATCCGTTTGTGAACGATTGCTTGACGTAAATCCAAATTGAGAAATTATCCAAGTATATAGCAAAGTTACGCGCGCGTATGACGATATTTCTTTGAGTTGGTGTCAATAATCACACGACCCCTTTTAAGTATCTGTCTTGTACTACGTATCAAATTTTTCACGTGCGTTAACGCCTCTTTCACGTACCGCCATGTATATAGAATGGGCGAGCTTCTTCCATGTACCGATGGGTATATTGGAAGGGCATGTATATAGAAAGGTTTGGTATATCAAACTGACGTTATATAGATTGGGAGACCTTATACCTTGAGTGATAAGAGCCTACCCCTCGTTAGTGAATTCTCGTGAAATGGGCACCAATGCCCCCAAATTCTTTCTTCCAGATTCACAACTACTTAGAGGAAACAACTATGCTACATGGAAGACAAAAATCAAGACACAACTTGAGTTTGAAGAGATTTAGACTGTTGTGAATGGTACTTTGACTAGATCAACTACTGATACAACACAACAAAGACAATTTGATAGATCGGATCAGAAGGCCAAACTCATCATCTTGTTTGGAGTGTTCGATGATGTGCAACCCCACGTTCGAGATGCCAAAATAGCCAAAGAAGTGTGGGATAAGTTGAGCACAATATACGAGGCCAAAAACAAGAATGTCATTCTAAATTTGTAGAATCAGTTACACACACTGAAGTTCAAGCAAAATGAAAAAATCAAAGATTTTTTTAGAAGAGTTACAGAGTTGAGGGCTTCACTTCTAGCCCCGGAGAAGTGGTTCTGACCGATGAAGCTCTTGTTCCCATTGTTCGAGAGTTATCCCTTCTTCTTACCACATTTTTGTAACAACACTAAACTTGTCGATATACGACAGTTAGTTTTGACAAGTTGGTAAACCTATTGTAACAAGAGGAAGCCATGCATAATAAGGATGATGAAGAGGAACAAACACTTTCTTCTCATCAAAAATGGAAAGGAAAAGGAAAACCTAATTCCTATCAAGAGTCCCAACATCGAATCAATATCAACATCAAGGGACAAACAACAGAAGAAACAATGTCTAATCTGTAAAAGAGGACATGAGTTGAAATATTGTTGGTATAATACATACAAGAAAGGTTCATCAAGTAATTCTAGACCTCAACACCAACAATCTCACAAGGGACATACAAACTACAATCAAGGGCAGAAAAAGAGGAATTGGAAAAGAAGACCCCATCAGCAAGGCAATATTGCTGAGCAAGAAGAACATTCAAATAATGAATACTACTTATACACTGCTCGATCAAGTGAACCTTCCACGCCATCTAGTGATGTCTCGGTATGTTGATTCAGAGCCACACGACACATGACCAGCCCATCAAGAGTGGTTTACTTCAATGAGGGACACACCTTCATAAAACCACGTTTCGTTGGGTGATTATTTGTCATATACAGCAGTGGGATTAGGAACATTTCTCTACCCCTTGGTTCACGCAATTGTAGATTATCGATGTCTTATATGTCCCCGGTTGACTAAAAAGTTCTTTGTCAATCACCAACTCCTAGATCACAACTTGAAAATTGACTTTGATAGTCATTCCGACAAGAAAACGTGTTTAATTCAAGACAAATCACGAGGCTCAAAATAGTTGCAAAAGCCTCTAATGTGGGACACATGTTCCAACTTGATTTTTCCACAGAGATGATCAAGCACTTGTGGCTAAGAACTCTACCTCTACACAGTTGTGGCATCGAGACTTGGTCATATAAGTTTCAAGTATCTCAAGACACTTCACCAGCGTAATATGGTAAATGGTTTACCATCTCTCTAGAAGGATACAGACAAGTGTCCTCACTGCCAAATAGGAAAACAACATAGAGCTTCATTCTAGAAAAGTACTTTTCAAGCTCATAACAAGCTTGACCTGGTTCATACCAATCTTTGTGGTCCAATGCAACCAAGTCATTCTGGATTTCAATATTTCATGTTTTGTGTTGATGATTATTCAAGAAAAATATGGATTTTTCATCTTCACAAGAAAAGTGAAACTTTTGAAACCTTTAAAACGTTCAAAGTGGCTATTGAGAACGAAACTAGTCATTACATCAAAACTCTCCACTCAGATCAAGGGGGAATTCACCAATAATGAGTTCAAAGACTACCTACAAGCTAACGGATTCATCGAAAAATCCCTTCTCCACACACACCGCAACAAAATGGTGTTGTTGAGAGAAGAAATCAGTACTATCATGGAAATGGTGTGATGTATGATCGATGACTCGACTAGCAAAAGAAATTCTAGGTAGAAGCAACAAAGACAAAAGTGTATTTGTTGAACGGAGTGCCCACAATTGCTCTTGATGGAATAACACCACAAGAATTATGGTCAAAGTGGAAACCATTTGTTGCACACCTCGTAGTATTCAGTGTAAAGCAAGTATGCACATACTCAAGAAGAATAGAAAAAATTGGACATGAAGTCACATAAACTCATTTTCATTAGCTACAATGAAGAAAATCTTGGGTATAGATTGATGGATCCTCAAGACCAGAGAGTCTACACCAAAGAGATATGTTGAGTTTTTCGAGAAGAAGGAAATAGAGTCTCCTCCTCCACGGACTCACCCGATGTAGATTCTTCACCAACTTGTAAAAATGAAGCCGATGTTCCCACAGATGATGAAAGTGATGGTGGGGATGATGGTGATGATCTGATAGAACCACAACCCATGGGAACAGTTCAGCGTATGCCCAAGTGGTATAATAGCATGTTATGAGATGCAAGAATGGATGCTCCACTAGATACATCCACCCCTGGACCACGACTCACAATAAATGAAGAGAAGAAGTGAACTTTGCTTTTATGAGTAGATTTATTGAATCTGATGAGCCCTCTATAGTTCAAGAAGCCCTACACCAAAATCTTGGAAAGATGCCACTGACGCCGAGTATCAATCAATGATGAAAAATAACACTTGGTAACTTGTCGATCTTCCACCAGGGAAGAAACCCATTGATGCGAGATGGATATTCAAAACAAATTACAAAGTATATGGGATAATAGACAAGTACAAAGCGAGACTAGTAAAGCAAAGGGGTATGCACAAAAATAAGGCATTGCCTACAAGGAGACATTTTCTCCCACAACTAAGATCAAAATGATCAAGATGATCTTTTCTCTAGCTGCACAATTTGGTTGGAAAGTCTATCAAATGGATGTAAAAATTTCCTTCCTGAACAAAGATTTACAAGAAGAATTCTATATGACTCAACCTGAGGGATATGTTGTACCTGGTCAAGAAGCAAAGGTATGCAGACTTAGGAAATCTCTGTATGGCCTCAAATAGGCACCCCGAGCATGGTACATCAAAATTGATGAGCATCTCATACAACATGGATTTGTTAGAAATCCATACGATCCCAATCTTTACCTCAAAAAGCAAGGGGGGAGATTGTGATTGTCATTGTCTATGTCGATAATCTAGTCATCACTGGAAGTTCAGTGAGGATGATCGATGCAACAAAGAAAGATCTTAAATGATCGTTCGACATGACAGATCTCGGGCTGATGCACTATTGTCTTAGATTGGAAGTATGATAAAAAGAGAATCATATCTTTGTTTCTCAACTAAAATATACCAAGACGATGCTCGAGAAATTCAGGATGATGGATTACACACTGATTACTACACCTATGGAGAACAAATTGCAGCTATCTCGTTCAGATCCATCTCCAATGCCACTCTCTATCGGTAGTTGATTGGGAGTCTCATTTACATGACCTACACTAGACCATATATCAGATTTACAATGAGCTATCTATCCAAGTTCATGCAGGAACCCAAATTTTGTCATTGGAAGGTAGTAAGGTGCATCTTGAGATATCTCAAAGGATTAGTGGATCTTGGTCTAGAATACAAGAAGAATGACAACTTCTTCTTGTCGATATTTAGATTCAGATCATGCAAGCAACATTGATGACATAAAATCCACTTTAGGGTTTGTGTTCTTTATGGGATCTGGACCAATATCATGGGGAAGTAAGAAACAACACTTTGTTTCTCATTCTTCCACAAAAGTCAAGTATCATTCTGCAAGAGAAGCTTTCTATGAAGCGATATGGCTATGTCGCATACTCGAAGGACTTGGAATACCATAGACAAACCGACCACCATGTATGTTGACAATGAAGGTGTTCTCAAACTTGTTCGCAATCCATTTTTTCATGAAAGAACAAAACACATTGAGGTACATGTACATTTCATACGCGAGCATGTCTTGAAACACAATATACAACTTCATTTTGTCTAACAACTGAACAACGAGTAGATATCTTCATAAAGTCACTTACACGTGACAAGTTTGAGATGTTCAGAGATTTCCTCTCCTCATCCCTTAAGGCAATGCAAAATTAAGGGGGGGAATGTTAGGGTAAATATATTATTACCTTAATTAATTATGCATTGCATATTAGTTAGTTTATTTATTAATTGTTATATGGTTATATTTAATTATAACCATCTATTTTGTTTTATTCAACATACGAGAGTTGTTATATTGTTTTAACAATACTATTGTTTGTATTAGTTCACGGTTGTACTGTGCAACATCTTGCTTTGTTTGTATCTAGTTGTCCAACACACACACACACACACACACACACACACACACACACACATTAACAACTGCACCTATGTAAATGATTGATTGATTATTAATAAAATTCTACAAAGCTTAGTCCCTAGTTTACAAGTTTCACAAGACAATCTCAATATAAGGCACTTCGAGGCCACATTCATAAAAACAAGTGCAAAAATGGGACACCCATGGTGTCACAAGCCAATTAGGCACTCAAATCGTATAAATTAAGCTATCATAGAATTGTAATAACGCAAGGCAATAGTCAATCATAAGCATAAAGTCAAACATCATAATAGTCAAGTAAATAAGAAATCCGTATAAACAAGTAGCGACAAATAATGTATCAAGCAAGTATAGAAAATAGTGATAGTAAAAGCATAGTTAGCAAGATAGGTTACCACTACACAAGACATGTGTTAGTCTTGTTAGCTCAAAAGATATCATAGATACTTGTTGGCAAGAAAAAATTTCAGGTGGAAAAACTTATGGATTTGTTGCCAATGCTTTGGGAATCTAAGTCCCTCTACTTAACCGATGCATCTGTTGTATATGCATGCACAAGTAAAGGTGGATTTCAGGTGGCCTTTCGACCGGGGAATCTAACAAGGGAACTCCACTGACCTTGCGACAAAGCTAACAGTCTCTTGCTAGGGAAGACTTTATATGAAGAGTGGGAAAGGGGAGTGAGAAAGATGTAGGAGAACTAATGTTATAGGTAGAAAATCGATTCCTACACACACTAGTTAGAAGTTTCATCACATGCACTAAAATTAAGAGGAAACAACTCTGTAAGTAGCAATAAGACCAAATAGAATTCATGATCACCAAGTATCAAGAAATCCCTTAGTCAAAGAAAGCTAGAAACTCCTTCTTCTTGTATTAATTGCTCAAACAAAAGTTGTACATAGTGGAGAAATGGAGGAAATTTGAGAATGGGGGAATGGAAGAATTTGGCTATCTCCTTTGTTCTCTCAATGCACTCTTGAGTATACAAAATCAATCACCAACCCTTTGAAATGGGAATGGATTTACAATTTATAGGAAGAGAAATGACTCTTCACATACTCCCCAATGACTCTTTGTATGTCTCGACATGACTTAAGACTCTTCGCCTTCCTAGGAAAACATTAAGTCCCTTTTTATAACATAAAGGTGACTTATTACATTAGAAACATTAAGACATACAAAAAGTGCAACCCCAACACAAGATTAGAATATTGAGGAGAGAGAAAGTTGGGGGAGAGAAGAGAGAGAGGGAGAGAGAGTAGAAAGAAGAAGGAAGAATGATGTCGATGATGACAGATTCCGCCTCTGATAAAGCCTCGTTGATCCTTCCAGATGACTCAATGAAACGCTCCAATGTGATGAACTCTGAATCTCCAAACTCTTGCACACATTGAGAAACTTCCTTTGGATGACATGTGAACACCGTGAACTAAGTGTTTAAAAACACTGTCGAATGACTCATTCGGTGGCCGTGAGTATCACTCATGAAGATCCTCCTCCAAGGCACCTTTGGAGCCTTAAAACGATTCTTGCCCCGACTCCCTACAACGCTATCACACTGCTCGACTGATTTAGACATGATCCTGATGAAGCATCTTATGAATGATCTGACGGTGTCGATTGTGAATTCCACCTCCCACATACCAATTGAAGCATGAAATGAGTGTCAAAAGACACTATTGACATCCTCACTGTCACCTACTCTACATAATATGATGATAGAGACTAAACTTTTTCTATCTCTTACTCAGAAGTGAAAGGTTGTCTTTGAATTTTGCCTGTCCATTTATGCTTCATGATTTCTTCAGAAAAAAGAAACTTAATATTTTTAGTAAGTATGAAAAATCAACTACCTCGAACCTCAACTGGATGTTACAACTCAAATTCCCTTTCTCCCGTGTTCTTCTCACCTTTTGGATCAATTTTATATTTTTGCAGTCTTTGGTGGGACCACTTACTATTTTTAGTAAGTTTCAATTTTGGACCAAGATGACCATTTCGATGATCTCTCCTTGTAATACATCTTTTGTGTTTAATGCCTCTTTCACAATTTCTTTAATTGACAACTTTCCCGAAATGGCAGTCCTCCATGTAGAAGACCTGCTATTTTTGGAAAGTGAACCTCTGGTGGTCGATCAGCTGTGAAATGAAGTTTTCCGATATGGGTTTTTCCCAATATCGCCCCTCTGAAATCTTGGACCTACCTACTCAATAGTTTGGGAGATTTTAAACTTTTAAATTTCTGGACTTGAGACACTTCTGACACGACAACCATTAATGGACCTCAAAATTGCAGGTTTAGTTTTCTCCTCCGTTTGCGATGGAAATCATGTTTTTGATATGGGTTTTCACTTCTTGTGCTTCTAGTGAAATCTCGCTTCGATCCGATCTTTTTGACGGAAATCAAGCTTTTTTCTCCATTGGGCCAGAAAGAGGATTTCTTCACTATGAGTGTTCTATGTCGTGGGAGGAGGGTTTGAAGGTGTGGTTTTGATTTTTTTACAGAGGAATGAACAACATTTTTTAATTTTTTTTTCTTGCATTGGTTTGCAATTTCTTTGAATCTCTGTTTCACAACAATGGAGATTTTCACTGTTCTTCTTCTTCGTTCTTCATTTTTTCTTCTTTGTTTGATCAATATTTCTCCTGGGACCTACGTATTATCATGGAGTGAAGGATTTATTGTTTTGGTGGTGCTAGTTTGAAGTTCATAATGGTGGAGGAGTGGCGAGGAGTTACAAAGCAAGTTGTAGAGTGAAGTTGTGCATGGAGAGTAAGAAGTTAGAAGTTAGAAGTAGGAAACAATAAGAAATTTCATTTTTTCAAAAATTGCACAAAGAAGGAGTGAGGCACATTTTCATTTCCCTCATGTCCCTTAAGCATTAAGGGACGAGAGGGACATCAATTTTCATGCGGCGCTGGTCGCGACACATGGCGAAGATCTGATGATGGGGGTTTGAGTTGAAAAAGTAACTTTAAAGCACTTGGGGGCCGAGAAACAATCGCATGAGTAATCACGAGGCTTCTTAAGGGTGGGTACATTTTTGTGTCCCTGATGTCCCTTAGCACAAAGGGACAAAGGGGACATCAAATTGCATGACACGCTAGGTGATGACATGTGGCGCAAATATGATGACAGGGGATGAAGACTCCACTAGCTCTCGAGGGCTGGAAAACTACTCTTGAAGGGGTCATATGGGTGACTAGGAGTCTCCTTGGGGATAGGAGAATTTTCTTATCCCTAATTTCCCCCAACACAAAGGGACATGAGGGACATCAAATTACACGACGCGCCAGAAGCCGCCACTTGTCACGATCTAAGCGAGCGAGGGAATGAGCTTGGCAAACACCTGGGAGCTAAACTGGTGGTCCAAGAGGTCACATGAGGATCTAGAGGGATTATAGGGGTTGATTGCATTTTATGTCCCTCATGTCCCTTTTCTTGAGGGACGTAAGGGACATGAAATTGTGCCAGGCTCTTGGAGCTGACACGTGTCTTGTTCAAAATTTGGCTAACTCCCAAACTCGCTCTTAGAGGGAAACTTGAAACAAGATATAACTTAAGCCCTCAATGGCCTTATTTGATGAAATTTTATATGATCTTGACTAAAAATGGCCTTATGAATCTAATGGTTGGGGTCTCGGGTATTTATTTCTTTATTTGATCCCCTGAAAAATAGATTTTGATATAGTCCTCCACCTATGCATGAGAAAACCTGCTTCCAGACCTATTTCAAAAAAAATTTGTGAAAAAAAAATTTCACCATCTTGTAGGGCTTGGAATTCCCTTTTCCGACGATGTCTTGTTTGGCTCCTAACTCCATCCAAAGCTCCCAGAATCACTTCTTGAAGCTCAACAACTCTTTTGACCTTGTGCACTACCCAGGGCGTGTGAACCCTAATTTTGGTGAAATTGCCCCAAATTCTCGAAATCCTTCGTAAAGATTCATAAATAACTTCCATGATGTTCCAAGGCCTTTGATTCATTTCGTGTCTTGTTTTTCTTCTCTATTTTGCTCCATGGGGTTGCTCTAATCCTAAGAAGTCCAAAGTGATAACCCTTCCCACAACTACCCGAAGTTTACATTTTTCAATGAACTCCTAAAATCACCTATGGGGTTGAATTTAATTTCCTAAATCACCTAGGGGACTGAGTTAACATCAATTGGGAGGTCACTAGACTGACTGGGTAGACCCGGGGTGTCTTGGAAGGGTAAAACTTGTAATTTTGACATAAGGGTAGAATTGTCATGCTTGAAATTGCAAATTTCCTTGTTGCACATTTGCATGACAACAATACTATTGGAAAAATAATTTTTACTTGAAAAATTAACAATTCGATGGACCGAAAGTCCCTTCTCTATTAAGGGGAGGTTCCCTTATTGAAAACTAAAATTGAAATATGATGTATTTTAAAGAATTTACACTAAAATTATCTTGTGTGAGGGGTTTTAATTCCACAAGTTGATATTTTCAAAAGAAAGAAGGAAATAAGAGATCATAATTTAGAAAGTAGGGTTTTAGAAAAAAAAGAAGAAGGAAGGTGACAACACTTTTGAAAAAGCAAAATCAGATTTTTAACTACTCATGCATGTCAATAACAAGAAAGATGTAACATTTCATAACAAATAAAATTTCCCAAAAATAAGATATTTTCATAGGTGAACAAACCTAACGCGAGTAAATGCATACACAAAGTTAAACATTTTACAGAGGCAAAAATGAACACAAAGTTTCGCTTTTGATTACGTGAAATGTACATTTGGAAAAACAAAGAAATTGAGAAGGTGAAAGAGAAAGGAATTTCTCTTTTGTATTTCTATTCTAAAAACTATCAATAACCCATATGATAGAGAGAGATCCTCTTTTATAGAGAAAAGGGGTTATAACTACCTCATAGTAATATTTGGTTACTTTTACATCTTAGTTTTCCCTATATAAGTCACTTAAGTGACTTTTACACTTTATAGTACAATACAAAATAGAAAAAATGTTCATTTTGGAAGGTTAGGAGTGAGAAGAAGCATTAAATTTGAGCTTCTACATTTTGAATTTAGGAACAATGGAGTTGGCGATTCTTGAGCCAACCTCCCATGGAATTCAACATTTATAAATTAGTTCCTCTAAATTAGGAAAACTTTTTAGAGGCTTTTATCACCACATTGTGCAATTCTGAAATCTCATCCATCTTCTCATGATTGAAATTTTCAGCATTGAAGAGTTCTTCTTTAACCATTTTGTTGAAATGATCTTTAATTTTATTTTCAAGGTGTATTGAGTTATGAAAGGACTTTCTTGAAAATATCACAATTAAGAGCCTTCATATTGGAAAATATTTTAGCTTTCAAATCTTCACTTTTTAATGTAATTTTGAAGGTATCTTTTTCTTTCTTCCAACACTTTGAGTTGCCACTCAAAACTTTGAGACCAACTTCGAGAGAGAATGTTACTTTAATTGTCAAAGACCTTTCCAAATAGATGAATTTTTCATCATTCAAGACCATCATTCTTAAAACTTGAATCACGGCAGCCCATAACTTGGTTTCCTTCTTTGCATTCTCAATTTCAAAATTCAATTTCTTAAGGGCTTCTACCAAGATTTCATAAAACTTATGACTCTCATCAATGAATTTCAAATCACTTGCCAACAATTTTTCAATCCATGCTTCCATAACCTCGTCCCTCCGAGTGTGCTTACAAATTTTAGAAATAGCCTCGAGTATTAATTTCACTCTATGAAGTGGAAGATGGAAGAGGTACAATAGGAGTAAAGGCTGGGGAGAGAAAGGATTTAATATAATTTGAAAGATTTTATATTGATTCCTCTAGTTGTTATTTTCTTTTCTTTTCCTTTTCAACTCTTTAAATGACTCTTGAGACTTTTTCTCTCAAATTGTGTACATCTCCTTTAGGAGTGGCTTCTCCTAATGATATCTTTGTCAACTCATAATTAACCACAATGATCTCATTTTCATTTTTGTAGACCAGTGGGTTTCGTAATCTCAACAAATTGATGACCGTATATATCTAGTATGAGTCTAGAAGTTGTTTCGCCTTATTTGGAGTTGGAGTACCTTAAAGGAGGGAAGCTACAACATCGTAATCAAGAACAATTATTTTTAATACGATTTCGTTTTCTTCTCAACTAAAGTTTAAATCCACGAGAATAAATCATCGGTGATATCATCTACAATTGAAATTTTAGCAAGTACATTGAGAGTGAGTGAAGGCAAAAAAGGGGCTTATATAGGTATGGTTTCAATAAAGGGACAATTTTCACTTGATACCTATGGAGAGATGGGAGCTCTCCTTACAACTAAATTTAGTCTTGAGTCACTTCCTTCATCCACATTCTTTGAAGGAACTTCATAAGATTTTCTCCCTCTTATGACATAGGATAAACTCTTGGAGTACATATATAAACATTTGTGTTATGAAGTTGTTGGGTTAAGGAAGGGGACACGTCTTGATGACCTTGAGAAGAAATAATTCATTTTTATAAGCTTTCAATTCTGCCGACTACTTTTAATACCATTTCTTTATTCCTATGATCACTAGTGTCGTGAGATCATTAATGTTATCTTTATCCTTCAGGACCGGTTTGTAATGGGAAGAGGGGTACATTGAACAAATTTTTAAAATTCAAGTTCATACATATCAAAATTGTCATCCACCATACCTTTTGGAACTTGGCGTAGCTTGAAGCTTTGAATCTATTGAAGATTCATCCTTGCAAATGATTTTTTGTTTACCTCAATTGATCATCACAATATTTACAATAATCTTCAATAGTATGCACATAAGAGTATGTTGTTGGCAACCGATTATTGTTGATGAAATTCTTACCTTTGAAATAAGGTCTCTTAGAAAATGGATGCATATTGAAATGATCAATTGTTCTTTCAACATTCTATGCATCAATTCATGAACTACAAATATAATTACTAGGGTGATGAGAAATTGAATTCATTGCACTTTCTTATCACTACAAGTTCTATAGAGAATATCCACTTTCCTATATAACTCATTGAGGATGAGTTTATCACTACAAAGAGATAGATAGAATTTTGTATGAAATCCCTTCAAACCCCACAACTTTGATATAATATAATCCTTGAAATTTAATGAAGAAACTATCCTACTTAGTGACCAACTAACTCGCTTGGCCTCCCGAGAAATCCTATTGGTAGTACAACCCTCCAATAATATCACTATAAACATGGCGAATGCATTATTCAAATTTTCCAAAATGAATTTTGATATTCTCATAGGTGAATTGAGTATAACAATACTATATGGGTCTAGATAGATTTTACATCCCTTGTCTTGAAAGGCCAATCTATATTTGATACCATGCATTGCTATCCATCGAATATGAATTCATACGAAATATTTAGTATTATTTAACCGGATGGGTTGATTTGTCAAGTTCTCACAAATTACTTCTCCCACTCAAATCTCATTTTTCTTCACATATCAAGTTGATGAAGGTGCTCATCCAACTGTGAAACTACTTGGTGGAAGGATGTCCCATCATCCTCAAGCTAACAATAAGATTATGTCTAAAAATATTCAATAAAATCATTCCTATAAAGAGTTTTGACAAGTTTTCCTTTCTTCTTATTGTTTAACCAAGACTTGGAAATCATATATTGATACTTGTTGGGGCCAATTCATATTATTTTTATGTTATATAAAGATTTAGTACCTTAGCATCTATAATAGAACAATCCCAAGAGCCAAATTTATGTGGTGAGCATCCAATTGATAAATGACTTATCCTTATTGATCTTTCAATCCTGGTTTGAGCATCAAAACATGAAACACATGCCAAAAAAATGTTTACACATTGAATTGAATTAGAAAAACCTCCTACATATGTTATACCACTACTAAAAATTCTCTCTTGCCAATGCAAATTCCTCTTATCGTCTTCCATTTTGGTACATCCACATGCTTAACATCACTATTCCCAATTTTAATGACAATAATTTCTAAAGATGAAATGGGATTGTTCTCGGTGTATTGGAACTTCATTTTGATGGTTTGAACTTTTGATCAAGTAGTTAACACGAGGAATGGGCCAAGCGGAATAGATTTTTTCATTTGAGGGCAAATGAAGGTATAAAATAGAAAAATTCATAAAATGACACAAGCAAGGATAAAATCACTTATAGAAGTAATGAAAACGGAGCTCTTGGCGAGACGTTTCTATAGGTTCCTTCAAATTTTAATTTCAATAAAGGAAAAACATTATGGTGGAAAAACAATGGAAATGGCATGAGCCATAAGCGAGGTGGGCGAGAGATCAAAATTCAAATTAGGAACTACAAACTAACAATCACACAAGAGTTGTGCAATGGGGACACCGATAAGGATGTATTAAATAACTTAAACTTGAAGAAGCGAAATAGAGCAAGGTCACAAATGTAGAAAAAATGGGATTAAGGGTCCTCTGAGAGGCAGGGAAAATCTTGTGGGGAACATCCCAAACCAAAAATCCAAATTTGTTGCCCAATCTAAGAAGATGTCGCATATGATCAAAACAAGTTTTATGTTAAATGTCCCCTATGACTTGCTCCAACCATTTTTTAAGAGACACAAAAATCTTATGCAAACAACAAAATGGTTAACAAAACCACAAAAAAATCTACCATGGAAAGAGCGTCTAGATTTTGTAGCAAGTAGGGAGGCCATCTATCTATGAGAGAGAGATACAAATCAAATATCGATCCAACCTCTTAGGATTGCAATTTATAGGTAATGGTTTTAGTGATGTTTATTATGATGGCATGTGAAGAGAGTAGTTTAGTATGATTGAAGAAAGGAATGTAATATACTTATATGACAATATTCAATATTTGTGGTCAGGTGGTTATTAACATAAATGTATGATGATGTAACAATGGTAATTCAACCGGATTGATCATCTCCTCTCTAGTGTTATTTATAGGATTCCTTTCGATTTTACTCATATTGTGTGTGACTTTATTACACTTTGGAGAGGCTTCCTTATAGATATAATGTAAGGAGTAAATTCTCTTGCCTTATGCCAAAATATTCAGTTCCCATTTCGAATGATTTGAAATTTTTTCATTCTTTCTTCATCAAATTCAACAAAATTGTTTGAGCTCAAATATGATTCTTAGAGCTTGTTGTGTTCTTGTATAGCCTAATAATTCGATAAAACATTATTCATATCAAATTCATAGGCAAAACAATTAAGATAATATAACACCGACACTAACAGGAGGTGTTGAAGAAGTTAAAGGATAGAAGGTGAAACATTGCAGGGAGAACAATGGTGATGAAGAAGGGGATTGATGGAGTATAATTCCCATGGTGGGGAATATTTTGGATGGAACATACACAAAACTCTTATTTTTCCCCAAAAATTCGCATATGGATGACACGTCAATTTCCCAACTTTAAATATTACCAATAAAATAAATGTCAAGTACATCATAAAAGGGCGTATTAACTCCCGACATGTAATCAATAAAAATATGCTAATTAAATTTTAAGTGGTACTCTTATGAGATGGAACAATATGAAGGAGATATGGTAAATATTTCCCATGGTAGCGGTGCCTTTAAGAACACAAAAATATCATTAACCATATTGTTGGTAACTTGTATATATTGCATTACACCTCGCCACGAAACATTCAATGAATATAACATTCCATTATTTTGGTGTTCCACCAATCCTTTGTTGCATGAGTAGGTGCATGGAAGCGCTAAAATACATAATTTCATCTTAAGAAAGAAAAAATACTATTTGGGACATGAGCGTCGAGCCTAATCATTGAAATCAACTTCCATGTTTCTTACATTTAGAAAACATATAAGAAAGAGACCTATAATTTGCCACATCTTTGAGAAAAAAACATCACAATAGAAAAACATGGTTTATTAAGAATAAATTTCAAGAGCTTATACATACCAAGGTGCAGGACATTCATAATTTGCCCGATTTTTAAGAGTTTTAATAGTATTTTTAAATATTTATTTACTAGTCATATTTTAAAATATTTTTGGCCACCAAGTGGGACATACTTATATGCTTTGACCCTCTATTATTCTAGTGTTCCACTAATCATTGTTGCGAGTAGGTGCATGGAGTAGTTAAAATACATAATTTCATCTTAAGAAAGAAAAAAATACTATTTGGGACATGAGTGTCGAGCCTAATCATTGAAATCAACTTCCATGTTTCTTATATTGAGAAAACATATAAGAAAGAGACCTATTTTTGCCACATCTTTGCGAAAAAAACATCACAATAAAAAAACATAGTTTATTAAGAATAAATTTTGACACATATTATAAGGGTCACAATGATTCAAAAAATATTAATAAAATATAGGTGGGGACATGTTTATAATGAAACTAAAGGGAAAACATGTGTATACCTTCATTGCCTGAAATAAATAATGGATAACACTCAATGAAGCCAATATCATGTAAACATTACGAACCAAATATTCTACCTCACATGATAGTTGGAGGGTCCATCAAACAAATCCATGGGATGCTATGAATAGGAAGCTAGTGGAAATGGTATAGTAGTTTGGAAACATTCAAACATGGTTCACACTACTACCACTACATTGCTTCTCTATACCATGCAAGTGATGAACATCAATTCGTTTGAAGCTCTACTATCTCTTACATGTCCACTCCTACCACTCTCATGTCGTACATTGTCACATCCCTAATGTTTATATCCATTAAGGATCTTTTATTTGAAACTGTTTAGTGTAATTGACTACATGTTTCCTATGGTGGTCACACACACACACACACACACACACACACACACACACACACACACACACACACACACACACACACACACACGCACACGCACACGCACACGCACACGCACACGCACACGCACACGCACACGCACACGCACACGCACACGCACACGCACACGCACACGCACACGCACACGCACACGCACACGCACACGCACGCACGCACGCGCACGCACGCACGCGCAGCGCGCACGCGCCAGCGCACGCGCGCAGCGCACGCACGCGCACGCACACGCACACGCACACGCACACGCGCACGCACACGCACACGCGCACACGCACACGCACACGCACGCACACACACACACACACAATTGCCACCTTATATCAAGGATAAAACATATTATAGCTTGTGTGTACATTTATTTTGCATTTTTAGGCTTTATACCTTAGGCATTATGATAGATCGTTTTTGGTCGGTGAAGAAAGGTTGGATTCTCTATCTCAATATATTATTTCACCATATACGTGATTTTTTTCCATCCATTGCAAAAAAATAGAAAGGATGAGGGTGACTAATGATAAATTTCCCCCTCTACCTCTATACCAGGGAAACATGGCCATACATGCATCTTTTCCTCATTCAATGAAGTTTATCCATCTAAAGACATATAGGAGTTGTTGGAAGGCATGAATAATAATATATTGTGAAGTCACTTATCGTAATTTTTATCAACACAACATAGCATTCCCCAGGTGGCAAATCAATTCCTTGGCAAAATGCCCACAAAATAGATTGCATCGCCGTACCTAAAAAGTCTTATTTTTAGTGGCTTTGTAACTTTGGGATTACTTTGAAATCACATTATTATGTATTTTAATAACATATGTGTAAAACCAATACAAAAAATTGTAAACACAATGGAAATGAAAAATACTTGGTAACATAAAAACATGGTAGATAAAGAATAAATTTCAATATGTGGTGGAAAATTTGATAAGTTTAAATATTATTAATGAAATATAAGTTGAATACATTAGATCAAAGACGACCTTCCATCAAGTAGTTTGTATGTTGACATAATATTTATAAATGATAACATTTTAATTTTAAGTAAAATAAACAAAAATTCAAGCAAAAATACAAAACCTTTTGAAAGGTAATCGTGGTGAGGTGACCCAATTAAGGTCATCGTAATAAGTATGTGCTTGCATGAGACGGTGAGCATGACATTGTAGAGGCATACATTCCTATGGACAAGTGCCTACATGATGTGATCTTCTCAAGAGGGGGTGTGTCTTGAGATGTCATCCCACCACCTAGGATTGCTCAAGCGAGATCACAATGGTGGGATGATGTTTCAAGCCTAGTCATCGATTTACAATCAATGATATCCAGTCATCCAATTTGTCATTAATGCAATTATTGCCAACAATAACTCCCCATGATTTTATTTGAAACACACCTACCGACACAATAAAACCAACTTAGACACACGAGTAAAAATAATTGTCGAAATGTATCCTCATTATTTTAATAGCATCATCTAATTATAATAGACTACATTCTGACTTAAATATAAGAGTAACAAATGTAAATACAAATTAACAAAAATAATAAATAATAAATAGTAATAGAACAAAAATAAATCGTAACAATTTTATTAGGATCAAAGTTACCGCTCGTTTACATTAAAATGTATATTTTAGTGATAAGGATACGTGTCAAAAAAACTGAATGAGCCAAATAATAAGGGAGGTTTTGTGAGAATGTCGGGGTCCATAAACTTAGGTGGTAAATATCAACTAATAATGACATGTCAATATCACTATGAGTAGAATATGCCACACCTGCTCTCTTCATGTCATGGACCTCAAAGTGGGAATTGGATTTTTATGCCACTAGATATCAACTCTTGTAAGTGGTAATAACGACTGACAGAATGGGAAAATGACAGGTTAAAGAAAGAGGCATATGTAGAAGATGATAATGCTAAATGAAGAGGAGGAACCAAACTCATGACATCTAATAAGAAGAGCATGTCACCGTAAGGGAGTTGAATCCCATGTCAATGTCAAAGAAGATAATCTTAACTTGGAGTGGGAAGTCATAAAAGAGTAGGTAATTCGTGATGTGTTGAGCTAGAAACATTCAAACACATGATAATCAACACGTAGAAGAAGATATTATTGATAAAGTTTGAGACAACCATACTTGCAGGATCCCTGTAGCTAGTGGACTGCAAAGGGGCATAAAACCCGTGAACTATGTAAGCAAGCAAAGGTGACAAGTGATACTAAGTGTCAATTTGATCTGCAATAAGGAGACAAGGATGAGAAAGGAAAAACCAAAGAAATGAAGTTGAGACCTAAAAACAATGGTTGATATCTAATGGGAAGGCAATTGATGTTCAGGAGTACTGATATCTGTAGAATCCAAACCTAAGCTGAACACAATTGAGACAACAAGCTTGGGTTATAGAAGACCGAATTGAAGTAGCAGAGCCAAGTATGGATCGAGCAGTGACAACAATTATGCCAATTGTGTTTGCTAAAAATATCATGTGCTTTTGCTGCAAATGTCAAGGCACCCGTTGCGTGCATGTAAATGTGGAAAAAAGTTATGTTTTTGACAAAATGTCGAGTCTACATAGGAGCATTTTCTACAAAACGTCCTAACCCAATGGAGGGACATGATTCATTTAATCAACAACTTATGCGAATTGTATTTCCACCATAGATTTCCTCGATAGAAACTTGACAACAATCTTCGGTGATGATAAGAAACACAAATCAACGCAACGAAACAAACAGTTGGAAATGTTTGTTAAATGTCAAAAGAATTAGTTATAGGAAGAAATAAAATATTCATGGCAACAAACGAGAAATTAAATTTATTTTGTTGAGGTCCTCAGGCTTTTAGAACACGATAGATCCACAAAACTGATCGCCTAAAACACTTATCGTTTTCTACAGAAGCACAGATCCCATTCTTCTGGGGACGAAATGATGGAATAGTGCAGCCAATTTTACCGATTAAACAATGCTCAAGTCAAACGCAATATCGGATAAGTCATTCAATTGAGGATAAAATGGAACACTTCCAAGTGTTCTAGATGTGGCCAAATTAGTTGAATCAATTCCCAACTGTCAAACTGATCAACCATTCGACGCCAAAGAATAACGATGGAACAAGAGGAAAAGTTCCATTTGTTCCTTGAAAGGTCGATTAAGACGATACAAAGAAAAGGTGAGTAAAAAATGGTTGAGTTCCGAAATGAAATTTTTCAAGGAGGACCCATTTTGACATTCAAAACCATGTTTTACAAATATTCACCAACTTTTTACAATTTTCACTTGTATGACAATAGTTTTTCTAGTTGGGAATATGAACCGGATTAACAAAAACAATTTTGTAGACAAACATGTCATGGAGAACCACTTTGAAGATTAGGTTTACACAAACAAGTGCCCTATCCATGGGGCTATGGAGTTTAAGTAGATGTATTAACCAACTCAAAAGAAACAAGACAATACAAGAGAACAAGGATGAATAAATAAGACAAATGGGAACACAAACACAAACAACACCAAAAACCTATGTACATGCAAGGATCAACCCGATTTCACCGCTTATACAATTTCACATATTTCACACTATAGGGAAATGGAAGGCGAGTTCTATCAAATTATACAAGATAACACATATCATCACTACATAAATTATGTACCTTAAATGTTCCAATCCAAAGACATTCAAAATTTCCATGATTGCCTTTTGGTTCTCTTCTCTTATCCCAAATGAGAACTATATCACCAATTTACTATTGAACTACCCTTTATATTAAATTAAAATAAAGAGAGTTACATTAGCGGGCGGCCGGAAAACTCACCGCCCCACAAAACGCCACAAGGGCAACATAAAAATGATTAACTAAAATAGGAATTTTATTTTTATTGGGCCCTAATAGTTAATCTAAATAGAAACAATAATGGAATAATTAATATGAAATGCAATACTAATGCTAGATGCTTTTTATTTGATATTAAATGAAGTAAAGTAAATGAAATGGGAGAGATAAGATACTAACCTGAATATAACTTACCTTGCTATGTGTTGGACTTGACAGGATGATGTGCGATTTGGAATGGATATGAAGATGATATTATGAAAACTTCATAAGTTGTGGATTTGATTGAACTAGGGTGCCTAGGATATAATTGGAGCACCTTGGTCTTTATTCTAGGCACTCTGGTCTACAAAAAAGCTCGGGGCTAGTTCGACAATGTCGCTAAGTCTTTACAAAGGTTTTCGTCCCCCCACACAGTTTCCGCAATATCTTTGCTTATGTTGCCAATAATCGATATAAAGATCTACCTACAAAACCCCATACAAAGCATCAATTCCTAAAAAAAAAAGATGAAATGGAGGGGTCGGAATGACCTTAATTGCCATAATGGTGGACTTACACTAAGTGTTGCACTACATTTTAGACCCAATGTAGTTTTGTGTGCTTGTGTGTGTAATTTTGTGCCTAGGGTGCCCTAACGTCAATGACATAGAAGTAGGGGAAATAACTAGATGTAAAGATGCAAATGGTGGATGGAATATAATGAATACAACCCTTTCCCCCTATGCTTGTGTGATGCAGATGTAGAAGATGCCCAAATGCAGTCCCTTGCCTTAGTAGATAGTTGCCCTTGATAGATGATAGTCCACCCATAATGTAGTGAGTATGCTTATGTTTATATAGGGATATCTTGTTCAAATTTCAACACTAATGACCCAAAACAATGACTACTACCTAGGGGAATGAATGAGATAATAACAAATAATGACCTTGAAGAAACAAATTAGAACCAAGAGTTACGAAAAACCAAGGGTGCTTAAAATCATGGACTGGGCTGCCCAGGGCGCCCCATCATAGGGGAGATGAGATGACAATCAAGAAAATTACGACACCTAAGACTCCCTAAAAGATGCCCAAAATGTATAGACAATTGATGACTATACCAGATAAATAACAATGATACCACTAACTGACGACATGACTAGGGGATAGGTCATTAGTGAATACTTTTATTACGTGAGATCCATATATAAAATAACATACTTGGCGGTATAAATGTAATAGTAAGTGCATGATTTTGTGACTACATTTTCCCCACTTTATGTTGGTGAGCGAAAAGCTTGGTAACATAAAGTAGATAGAGATGCATACCGAGAAAAAGTCGTAGAAGCCCATGTTGTAGTAGAATGCGTAGATGTGTAGTAGAAGTGTGCCAATAGAACTATAAAAGCGTGTCAACCATGGACCAATGGGTTGTTTTGTGATAAAAAATGCACTAAATTTTGTGATGAAGTGATGTGTAAGTGATGATTAGGATGTATGATGATTTCAACATAGTATAATAATGAATAGGTGGGTAGGGAGTGATTAGTTCCCAACCGAACGCTTGTATATGAGTGAGTAATTGGAGGATTTGGGCATCTTGCCGCCAAAGGAAAGAGTGTAGGGAGAAAAGTGTGTTATTCTCCAATATTTAACTACATCCTCAAGATCTAGCCACTACAGAGGACGGAACTCGATCAAATTTTGTGGTTTTTGGATCCAAATGATTTCGATCAAATAGTTGACCCATATAGGAGTGATATAGGGAAGGCACTCTTGCCCCCACTCCACGGGTGTCACCACAATAGGATGGCTTCCAAGTTAGGTCATCTGGAAGCAAGTGCAAAAAAATCTGAATGATGGTGATGGCTCCCAAGTTAGGTCATCTGGAAGCAAGCGCAAAATGTAGAATAACTTCCCAAGTTAGGTCATCTGGGAAAAGTGATGAATGTAATCTCCCAAGTTAGGTCATCTAGGAGGCCGTACATAACTCCCAAGTTAGGTCATTAGGGAGGCCAATTGTGTTGAACTTGTATTGATTGAATGATGTTGATTTGTTAGAAATTTTAAATTACACGTGTTAGTGATTGATTGATTGGTTACTCGTGGAGAGATTTTACGCAAGTTGCCCAGTGCTAGGTCATTACGAGGGGGAAGTTGGTAGAGAATAGTGAAATGTCACATGAAAATATTTTTAATTTCTTGTTACCCCAAGTTAGGTCATTAGGGGGAATGATGAAATGTCACATTAGAAAAATTTGTATGTTTTTGCCCCCAAATTAGGTCATTAGGGGAATTAGTGGTGAATTGTCACGCAATGCATTAGTAAATGTTTGAAACATGGTGAGTTGGTAAGCTTGACTAATCATGTGTAATATAAGGGGAATTATAGGATGACCCCAATGATATGCCCCCTTTCGGTGAAAGGGGAAGTGATGAAAAGAATGAATGCTAAGCCAAAAGTAAGCACGAAAGTGATAGAACGTAAAAATCACCAAAATGTATATAAAGTGGATGGAAGAAAACTTTAAAAGAGGTAACATATGTGAAATGTGTTCAATATGATGGTAAATGGAATTTTAAAAAGAACACCATAAACGGGTGCAAATCGAGTAAAAATGATCAAGATATGACGAAAATGGTGTAGCATGTATTAGTTGTGGAAATAGACACAAAATAATGACTATAGTAAAGTAAGTGATGAAAAAAAAATTATAAGTAGTGAAGTGAAAGAGTGTTGAGTCACTTCATTTTTTTGTACGTGATTGTGAGAGTGAGCATGAAGTGGGTGAAAATGCCACAAGCGAGAGCAGCAGCGTCCTAGTCGGTTTGAGAGAGGTGGTGACATTGCGTAGCATTGTGTATGACCACGAGTTGGTAAGTGCATCATTTTTTAGAAAATGTATGGTGTATTAGTTATGGTGGTTGAATTTTTATAAATTGGAGATTTTTTATTTTCTCAACATTTGAGACTTGGACAAGAGCGGTGAGGGTGCTAGTGACCCCTGACAGAAGTGCCCCAAAACCGGGCGCTAGTGTCCTACCCCCTGGCACCTAGTCCCGCATCTAGGCACCCTAGTCCAGGATGTGCGTAGATGTATAATGTTGCTAAACATGGTGCTAGTATGTTAACTAAGTGTATTTGGTCTTGTAATGTTTTCTAACACTGCATTTGGTGTCGTTTTGTGGTGTGTAGAGGGATATCCACTCGAGGGAGTTTTGTGGTGGGAGGCATATGAGTACATTGCTTGGATTAGGTTTTCCATATGAGGATTGGGATGTGATGGACCATGTCAGCCTACGAAACATAGCACATGGATGGGGGATGTGCCCCATAATATGCCCATGTTGACCACCTATGCGAGAGATGGTGTGTGGATACATGCACATTTTGGTTACCTACAGGGGAGATGATTGTGACGTTGGAGGATGTATATCGCATACTACAATTTCCAATTATGGGGAGAGGGTACGAGTTATGCCAGTGAAGGATATGGAGCGGCAATATGCGAGCCGAGATGGTATTTTGTGGGGACTTGAGTACCTACCGAGGCCCATATTAGGTGAGATGCTATCCTACGGTCCGGTGTTCCACACTTGTTGAAGTTCATAGCAGTTGTGATTACATCGTGTATAGTTATGGAGGGAGGAGGTGTAGGAATCTTATATAAGATGCATGACATATGCCAATGGATAGAGGAGGGGGTACTAGATATGCATGGGCACGGTGTGTGTTGGCCCACCTATATAGAGATCTATACCAATTTACACAGATGAGAGCATGGTGGAGGGATAAGAGCCACCACACTACTACATGTGTGGGAATATGAGCATATAGTTGTGTTGAGACTAGTTGTAGGTCCACGAGGGGAGTGGGCTAGGCCAAAGATATTGTGAGGAGGTGGGTTGACATTCATGGTAGGAAGATGGATACACGATACCTTCAGGGGAACTTATAGATAGGATGGGGCTCCGAGGCAGTTATATGGAGGCCATATCATGACTACGGGGATGGCCAGAGGATGTGACAGAGTTGCGATGTATTCAGAGGACTATGTGGTTAGAGGACCACTTTCCTCGGTGTGGCGGATATTTTTCAGTAGAGAGGGTGTCACGACAGTTTAGTATGGCTCAAGATGTGCCCCAGAGCCATATATATGGTTGAGAGATATCAGAGCACCTAGGCGGGCTGGTGCTAGGCCAAGGCCCACAACATAGAGCTAGCTAGTTCCGGGGGGGCCGGATGAGGTGGATCTAACGATAGCGGCTATTGATGGAGATGACACAGTTGCACCGAGGAGTACCATGCATGGTGGGCAAACTCATCGATGGGTATTGTTGTACCCATTATTTTAGGCCTAATAGAGTTACCACCTGAGGAGGGGAGAGGGGGAAGCACATGCCCTCGATCCTATAGCAGCGGTCGTGGTTGAACGTAAGTATTTTGTATATGCACATTGTGTGTGTTATGGTTTTCTAATATTGGTGTGTAGTGATCTAACACGTTGTTATACGTGTTTTAGGGTGATGCGTATTGGTCATTGATCGTGGACACATCCATCCTCACACCGACGGAAATATACCGACTGATGCCCTAGGCAGAGGTATACTAGAGCGGTGGATGATATAATGGGTGAGCATGCCCATCTATTTGAGCTAGTATCCATAATAGTTGCGACATGTATAGTATTACTAGGCAAGAGGGACGAGGCATGTGAGGAGACTTGATGAGCGAGGAGGTGGTAGGTGGTGGTCCCTTAGCCTAGGACGTGTTTATATGGTACGTAGATTTATAACGTCAATTCTCAAAGAATTCTATGGATACTTTATTATGAGGCAGGTTGAGTGGTATCGGGGCCACAAATAACGATGTTGCATTGGTGGAGAGGCATCTAGTTCTAGGGCTCTCATAGTGCACATGAGAGTGATAGCAATGATGATGAGGTCTAATTGGGACTATTATATATGATGTGGGGTCTTGCCCCCAGGTTGTGAGAAATGTTTTTGATGATGATCATATTCGTAATATATGTATGGACACCTATTTTTGATATATGATAGATCTATGTTGGAATGTTTTTCCATTGCGATATAAATGATGTTGTATGATTCTATGGTTATTGTCCTAGTATATGTAATGTGTATTGTTCGTGTTTGAGAAATATAAGTTTGCATTATAATGTTGGTAATGGTAGATATCAAGTGTAAATGTGAGTGATGAAATGTATATTGAATGGAATGTGTAACACATAGTTAATATAATGATGATAATAGAATAGATACGAATGGATGATAGTAAAATGAATATATTGTAATGAATGTATGAAAACTTAATGTAGTCGTAATATGTTAGTATGATGAAATTAGGGGGGAGATTAGCGATGCCCCTAAGTGTGTAAATGAATAGGCTCATTTAGTTAAGACCCCTCAGCAATCAAGAATGAGTCACATAAGCAAGAATGCGTCATCGGGAAATGATTGAGTGCGCTAGATGAAATGAAGAATCACGTGATGAAAGGTTCTTAAAACTTATCCCTCAATAGTCATGTAAGAACCATAAGAACACAAGTGTGTCATCGGGGGTAAGGTGATATAAATCACCTACCAAAGACCTAGACAACATGAAGTGGTGGAAGCATGTAGAATGGGAGCAGCGTGTGAATATGTGCCAAAATGAATGTCATATGGAGTTATGGTGGGATGTGTGAAAATAGAGTGCTATGGAGACCAATGTGATATAGTGACGGATAACAAAAATGTGATAGATGAGGTGGATTTGATGGTGCAACAATGTATGGACGCGGTGGAGAGCATGCACGAGTAATGAATCATGCGGTGGTGGTTGAGCCATGACCTTAATATCAAATGTAGAAGAATACTCAACGTAGTAGAAGCTCTCTCGACATGGTAGGTAGGGATATGGATCACTCACATGGGTGAGAGCCAAAGGAGATGATGCCTTGATCCTCTAACTGGTGTAATCTATCCTGAAGGGAAAGACAATCATTTTCTATGGCCATTGATGTGATGAGAGTTGCAATAATGTTGGTCACACTGACGCTATAATCGATGTTGCGATGATATTGATTCGAGGATAAGTGAATTAATTACTCATTGAGTAATACGTGCAACACATCATGTGGTCAAGCGTGATGAGAGAAGTGCAAAGGCTCTCACAACCTAGGTGGAGTGGTGGTAGGGGTAGCCTTTTCAGGAGCTAGATAAGGAGTATGTTTTTGTGGTGAAGTAGGTTGAGCTGTTTTTGCTTTGATTTTTAGGAAAAGGTGGAGATTGTGTAGGATGCTCAACCAAAGGTAATGGTGTAAAACTAGAGGAGGCAATGGTTGTAGCAGTGTGTGGAGGATCTATAATATGTGTAGAGAGAAGATCTTGCTCTAAGTCAATGACCTTATAGCATAGGAGGATAAATGACTCACATGTATCATATTGTAATCATTGCTTGAGTGGAGGAATAAGGCCACGATAAAAAAAATTGCTTCTCAAGATCTATAGGTTGGAATACTAGCTAGTGCATACAAACATTGAAGTGTAAAATATAATCCTTGATAGGTTCAGGAGCCTTGATGTAGAGTTGGTAATCGGTCATAAGTGACTTTAGGGCCATTGTTGATTATAAACCTATGGAGGAAAGCGTCCTCCATGTCATAAAAAGTACTAATGGATCCAAAGGGGAGATGATTATAATACTTCATCGGTAAGACTATAACGAAAGGCCTTGAGTAATAATCTATCATTAGAGTAAGAGGCCATAACACTATGATAATATAAAAGATGAGCATGAGGGTCACCCATACCATCAAAACATGTGAAAGTAGGCATGGTGAAATCATGAGGAAATTCCAAATTATGAATCTTTTTAGGGACCGGATTTCCATGTAATGAATTGTTGTCGATGGAAGCATAATAGGCCCTACTTTCTAAAGTGAGGGACTGAACCTGAGATTACAAGTGTCCTACGACGTGCATGAGAGAGATAATATCATGTGAAGGAATGGTAGAAGATGGCAATAAAGTGTTGAGTGGTTGTAATTTTCCATTATGAGTGATCATAGGGATCTCCAAAGGTGATGGAGAAAGATTTGATGCTAAGGGCACACTAGTAGTAGGTGTCAAGAAGCTATAGTAGGAGATATAGATGGAACATCCATAGCAATAGTAGGACTAACATTAGAAATATCCTTAATAGGTGAAAAACCAATGTGGAAACCTCTATAGAAGGAGATGTATCAAGAGGAGATGAAATAGTAGGGGAAGAAGAAGTGATGGAGGGTGGTGACTCATGCATAGTGCTAGATGCAACCTCTGGAGAAGATAACAATGGAGGAGGTGAGGCACACTCGATTGTATGGAAAGAAGGAGAGTCATGACTATCAAGTGCCTCACCATTATTAGATAGAGATTTAGAAATGAGAATTTCACTAAGCACATTATCAATAGGATCATCAACATAATATGAAGGAGTATGCAAACTAGGAGAGGATGTATCATGAGAAGCCATGTCAGAAGAGGCATGAGAAGGAACTATATCAATGGTTGGAGAAGGAGTAGAACTAGTATGCACAGGTGACTGAGCATCAATACCAAATAAGTAATCAATAAGAGAATCATCTAATGTTTCTTGTGAAAGATCAGAAGGAGGATCACAGTGACTCATATGGCATGGTGTACAATGAGTAAATGGAATAGGATCATCAACAATGTTAATGCCTATAAGAAAATCTACAAAACTAGTATGCACATGTTATTGTTCATCTAAGAGTTGTTGGATGTGAGCGGGTGTAGCAAGTGGAACACTATATAAACCCTTGAGTTCAACTATAACAGCCTCATCATAAGTAAGATTAACACTAAAATGAGACATGATGGGTGAAGAAGATGAGGGATTTTTTTCCATTAGGGTTTGAGTGGATCCTAGGGAAAACTATTCAAAAAGACGAGTTCACCAAAATGATTAACTAAAATTGGAATTTTATTTTTATTGGGCCCTAATAGTTAATCTAAATAGAAACAATAATGGAATAATTAATATGAAATGAATACTAATGCTAGATGCTTTTTATTTGATATTAAATGAAGTAAGGTAAATGAAATGGGAGAGATAAGATACTAACCTAAATATAACTTACCTTGCTATGTCTGGACCTAAACAGATGATGTGTGAGTAGGAATGGATATGAAGATGATGTTCAAAACTACGAAGTTGGGGATTTGACTGAATCTGGGTGCACTTGAGATAAAACTAGAGCACCTTGGTCTTTATTCTGGCGCTGCCGGTCTACGTAGAAAGCTCTGTGGATATAGTTCCACAAAGTGTCACTAAGTCTTTGCAGTGTCTTTGTCCCTATCACACAATTTTCACAATATCTTTGCTTATGTCACCAATAATCTGATATGAAGATCTACCTATAAAACCCCATACAAAGCATCAATTCCTAAAAAATAAAGATGCAAATGAAGGGGTCAGATTGACCTTAGCTTCCACAATGGTGGACTTACGACTAAGTACTGCACTACATTCCAGACCCAATGTAGTTCTGTGTGCTTGTGTGTGTAATTTTGTGCCTAGGGTTCCCTAGTGCCAATGACACGTAGTAGGGGGCAATAACTAGATGTAAAGATACAAATGGTGGATGGAATATAATGAATACAACCCTTTTCTCTCTATGCTTGTGTGATGTAGATGTAGAAGATGCCCAAATGTAATCCCTTGCCTTAGTAGATAGCTTCCCTTGATAGATGATATTTTTTCCATAATTTAGTGAGTATGTTATGTGTATATAGGGATCTCTTGTTCAAATTTCAACATTAATGACCCAAAACACCGACTACTACATAGGGGAATGAATAGGGTAATAACAAAGACTGACCTCAAAGAAATCGATGATTCCCATACCACCTTGATCACGAGGGAGACAACATACCTCTTAGGCCACTCTGTGAAATCTAGTTGAACCAGAAATTTTACACCATAAAAAGTCCCGCAACAACTTGGAAAGTTTGGTGAATGAAGTGCGAGAAGGGCACCAACATGCAGAGTAATACACATGGGTGGTAGCGAGAATCTTAGTACAAACTTAGAATTTACCAGCCAGGGATAGTGGTTAGTAAGACCATCGGAAACCTTAAGCTCCACTATGTTAATAACATACTGCCACAACGTGGCAAAGTCACTGTCAAAGTGAAAGGAATGCCCAAAAATTTGAATTGCTTGCCACGACCAATCCATTTCCAGGGGTAAGCTTTCAACCAGTTTGGGATAGGTAAACAACTTTGATGGTAACCCAAAGTCTTATCCATTTGAATGCTAGATCTAGAGGCAAGACAAAACGTATCGAGGCAGTCAAAAACTTGGCAACATTCTATTCAGACTCAACAATGGTAAGGAAGGAATCATCAACAAAGTGACCATTGATGAGTTGTGTCACATGATTAGGAAGAAAAATCCCCTAAATGTGACCTTGAGCTACATGATGTGCAATAAGATACCCTAAGGCGTCAACAACAAGAACAAACAAGGCTGGCGCAAGAGGGCACCCCTATCTAATAGAACGGAAAAGAATGAAAGTAGTGGAATGATGGTCGTTGATGGTAAGGCAAGCCAAAGCATTTGAAAACAGTGTTGATTGTTGATATGAAGAAGTCACCAAAGCCAAGGGCTTTGAGCATGTCCAAAATGAATGATAGGGAAAATTTTAAGGAACCCCCACGAAAAAAATTATAAAAATCGTGGAGAATGTACTTGTAACTTGAGCTTTGTGGTTTTGCGAATATATTTGTAACTAGTTTTGTGTTTTTGGTGAATATCCCTGTAACCTTTTTTGTTCTTTCAGAAAAATGGTAAAAATATTAAAAATAGTTGGAAATCAAATGATGAATCTCCTGTATTTTTTTGGAAAATACCCTCTGTCGAATTTGACTGTAATGAGGCCCAAAAATTTTCATTTCTTTTGCATGCCTTACCTTTATGCTCAAGTGCCTAGAATGTGTGACACTTGGCCACTTGAAGGAATAGGAAAATGACATGTGGTATCTTGTGATTGCTCACTGCCACTCTGCCTTGCCTCACCAACACCGTGGACCCGAAACTTTATTGAATCGGTTCAATTCGCAGGCTTGGAGTTCGGGTAATGCCTTTGACTTGGGAGGCATGGAATCCTACCACGTGTCCATCTGGTGGGCGGGGAGGATTGAAAACTTTAATAATAAGGAAAAAATAACTTGTATTTAATAATCAAGATTATCCACAAGAGTATCTCATATATTTGTTGAAACATAAACATTACATTACATAAAAATTACATATCATAAACTATAAAATCTCGATATTTTTAAAAAATTTTAACATAAACAAGAGTATGCAGGTTTTGATTTTTTGTTTTTCTATTTTTAAACTATAAAATCTCAAAAATTTCAGTGTTTGATATGGTGGATGGAAGAAAACACAAAAAAATGGTAAATTTCTCCAAATCCACCGTATTTGGTAACTATGATCATAACATAGGCATACCAAAAAAGCTATAAGCCTATAACTATATTATAACATAAATATTACATATCATAATATATTTCTTAGTTCTTGTATCACGCTTCCTAATTACATTGGTATAGATTTTCTCCATCGAGTGTTGGCCATGGTTAGTATCCTGACACATTATTTATCAATGATAGCTTTGTTGGTGTCTGTTAAGTATTTCCAAGTTTTAAGCACTTCAAAAGCTTATCATAGCTTTTGCGAGGATGGAAGACACCATTTAGACATGACTTGTCCATCCGAGGGGTTTCCACCGGGATTGATTCAAATTGCCATCAATTTCCATATCCACATCGTTTTTAGTAGCATGTGGAGAATCCATAGGTTCCGGTCTAGGGATTCTGGATAAAGAATAGAGAGTTCCCGTAATACTTTGGGAATTGGCTGCTTAGAAAGGGGATTCGATTGGACCTCTGTAGGATAAGTTCCAAGAGAATGAAGGGAAACAATGGTAGCAAATGACTAGCCAAGAGAGGGGGGTGGAAACACCATCAGAAGGAGAACTAGAAGTAGAGAGGGTGAAGGATTTCCCAACAATAACCTCGTTTGAGTCCATATCAAAACTAGAAGAAACCACGATGTATTCATGGCTTGATACTAGTTTGATGTGCTCAATTTGGTCCCCCATGATTTTGTAAAAGAAACTAAGTGTTGAAAAATGACCATGGGCCTTGAATTTATAATTACCGAGTGAGTTCTTCGACTAGACCTTGAAACGTGTCCACCAAACCCGGGTATGTATTGATGGTTAATATTAAATGTAAATCATGGGCCGTGGTGAAATTTTCACCTTTAAACCAGTGTCACTATCCCACGTGCCTCCACCTTTTAAAGTTAAACGTCCTTTTATCATGATGAATAAAATATCATTAAGGATAGACATATCGATATTTGAGCAATATATTAAGGAGAGGAGCTAATTGTTGAGCATGGACCAATAAATTATAATGGTATTGGTGAGGGTAGATGTAAATACTAAAGATAGGGACTAGTACTTGCCAATTTATCACTTAAAATTTGATACAAAAGTAGTCGATAAAATGTGTCACATCAAAAATAATAAAATTTAAATGCATCACTTTAAAGACTAAAGTTATGGAAAAATTCTTTTCCATATTTATTAAATATGCTTTGCTTTTATGAAAAATGTCTTTTCCATATTTATTAAATATCTTGTTTCCTGGACCTTCATCCTAGAAAATATAATGTGACCAAGAATTAAATTTGATAAGACATTTCTTAACTACGAGGGTGCCGATTAAATCTCTGAGCGGCACACTTTACATGAATAGGGTATTAAATTCAATTAAAATTCAGGTCGAGGGTCGAGGCTATCGATTTTGGGAGGATATGGCATTGATGGTGAAATGATTTCTCCCTCACACATCAACTCAAAAGACATGCTTATTTAAACTTGGTGATGACATGTTACCAACTTACCACATAACTTTTCCAAGCATCCTCCACCATCTGCTTTCAATCAACCGTCTTGTATCCATGTCTTCTTCATCTACAAAATTGAATCCTCTTAATGCAAAACTCACCCATTTGGGTGATTTTTTTCCAGTTGTGACAGTCCAAATGAGGCCCTCTTACGCCACACTCTTAGCATACCGACACCAGTGTCCATCTCTCCCAATATTTCCTCTCCGTAGAGACATGATTTTATCTTTCTTACATCGTTTGTCTAAATTATGTCCTTCATTTCCTATTTTCCAAGCTCTCCATTTCCACCTAATTCACCCAAATTATCACATGAACACCAAACAATTAAAGAACCATTGGATACACCACTACCCCTATGTCTTAGGCGATCAATGGGGTTTCAACCTAGATTTTTACAAACCTCATTTATTGACCACAAATCTCTCAATACCAAGCTCACTACCTACTCAACATGGGGAAGAACAACCCCCAAATTTGTTAGAGAATGAAACAGAGAAGCGGTTGACAACATTAGAAACCGCCCTCACCAAAGTACGGTCCATGGTAAGCACCCACACCTTTCCTCTCAAGAAAAGGAGGATCATGAGGGAGGGCTCTTCTGGCACTAGTAGAATTCGTCAATTCCCTGTAGCTCAAATTTCTTCAAGGAAGAAAACCAAAGGATACATAAGAGGGGGAGACTCTCTTTCTGAGTGGGTAAACTCACATAAAAGGAAAAGAGAATTCACCGAAATATTGAATGGGCCTTGGGTGGGAGTCTAGGAGCTGCTAAATATGGGCATGTCATGGGATTTAGTGGGAGATATCCAGTTTGTTTTCAAAGACAAAATTTGTGTACAGAGACATGTTTATCCAACGCATGGACATGCTACTAAAATATGCTTTTAAGGGCAAGGGCCCCTAAAATAGAACCCCATTTTGTTATGAGAATATTGTTGAATAATTGATCACCAGTGTAGTAGAATTTGATTGATATATTTTTAGATTTGTTTAGATTTCATCACATATATGAGGAGACAAGTTTGGAAAAAAAGAAACTAACTACATATATAAAATATAAGAAATGATATTTTAGAAATTTGGAAGTGGCATATTTCACCTGTCATGTTTATTCAAAAGTTACTAAGCTTTATGAAAAGGGCACTTGCATGCAAAATATATTGAAACCGATATCATCGCATTCAAGTGATCAAATTTGAAGGGCTCCCCATACTTTAATTTGACTAGATAGATTAAGTTTTACCCGTTGTAAGTGAGATATTAGAAAACACATTACCCTTCAACAAAAAAATGAAAATGTTAATTTTCTTTTAATATATATCTAATTAATTTGAATAAAATAAATATGAAAAATGTCAAAATTATGAAATATATAACATCTAAAAATAATTTTGAAAACACTATATTTCATCAAGAATGGCATCAACAATTCTAAATTCTATTTGAAAACAACATTTTTCGTTAGTTATTTCAATTCAAATAGTAAATAATATCAAACAACATTTGATTTTATTCATATTCATTTTCTTTAGAAAGACTTTCTTTGATCTATTCTCATCTTAGATCTATGAATATTTGGTTTTGTATTTTGAAAATTGAACTTGTGATAGCTTTTTAATTTATTGAAAACTTTAAATTAATTTAAGAAAGAAAGAAAGAAATCAATAATGTAAATACTATATATATATATATATATATATATATATATATATATATATATATTAAATATAATAATATCTATACATTATATATATATATATATATATATATATATATATATATAATATATATATATATATATATATATATATATATATATAGTATATATATATCATAATATCATATATATTGGAATTTGGGATGGTCTCAAAATCATCTTAAATACGGAAGGGCCTTAAATATATGTTGTCGCCAATCTTTTCGAGCGTGTGAAGGGCCTTGTTTTTTGCCTATTTATTGTGGGTTGATTTTTTTCATTTTCATCCTTTTTGTCGATGAGCACCTATGGATTCCCCTTGAGTTCCCCGCTATCTCTCTTTTTTTGAATAAAAGGGAAATGGCTTTCGATCGTATATCCATATATCCGATAATCGTGCTGACGGATCTTCAAAATTGGTAATGGTAGTGATCTGGAGGCAATTAAATTGGTTTTGGGGAAAAATATCTATTTGAGGATGGATGGTGTAGGGTTAATAGTAGTGTGGCCTCGGATTTTTGTGGAAAATATTCTGATAATTGAGCCATCAAAGCCTTTGATGCGGTCAACCTTGCTCTCCACTAGGTTTAGTCATTTTTCTGCGGAAATTTGGTTATAGAAGTGCAAAAGTGTAATGTTGCTTTCTAGGAAGTGGGGAGGAGGTGAAGCTTTGGGGTGGCATGGATTTGAGCATCTTCAGGGAACTGGAATGTCGCCATGGGGAGCTAATGGCCTTCACAAAGAAGTTGATGGTGTTCACCATGACAAGAATGTTGGAAGGATGCACTTCAAACTCCCTAATTTGGCTGCCCTCAATTCTCCCATCGAGCCAGTGCCACTTTGGTGGATGGAAATCCATGAAACTACAGGGGAAGCTTATAATCATCTTTGCGCAGTTGGGCCAATGAAGTTGTTACTTAGGACTCTGAGGAGGGTGTGGTTGAGAGGCAGGGATCTCCAGTTGTAATTTTTTTCTTTGTCTTTTTGATTCAGGGATAAATCCCTGATCTAAATATATGTTGTAATGTCTATAGTATACTATAACTATAGTCTTCCTTCCTTATGGCTGGATTTTTCTCGATATACCCAACAATCATGATTGATAAAGTTTTTTGCATCTTCATGTTGTATTTGAGGTTCGGCCTCTCTCTTTTGTAAAGGGAACGAGACCCTTCAAGCCGCTTTTATATATATATATATATATATATATATATATATATATAATGTATTTAAATTATATTAATTCATCTGCGTGGCATGGGCAAAAGCGGGGGTGATAGATTTTTAATTTATTGAAAACTTTAAATTAATTTAAGAAAGAAAGAATCTAATTTAAGAAATCAATAATGTAAACACTATATAATATGTTGGGGCCCATCATATATTCCAATTCCAATGTCCATGACCAACAATGAACAAATAAACCCGGACCCAAAATTATAATTCATCTTACCTAAATTTGGGAGGTTCACGTCCGTGGGGGCAAGGCAAAAAGAAATCCACAAAATTCTTCCACGTGGCATGGGAAAAAGTGGGGTTTAAAATGTTTCAATGACCAAGTCATTAAATGCCCACACACTGTTACCATAGACCCAAAACTTAATTGAATCGGTTCATTCCGCGGACTTGGAGTCTGGGGAATGCCTTTGCCTCGAGGAGGTTTAGAGTCTTTCCACATGGTTGTTTGATAAAAAGGCTAAATTTTATGTCTATAGAGTACATTGAAATATGTAATCATTTATAGTGATGTGGACCGAGGTGATATTAAACGTCCATTGACAATTGAAATTTTTTTCGGAAGGAATACTGTAACAAAAGGAATAATAGATTCGTAGAAGTTGCGGACCGTGTAAGACTCAAAATTTTCATATTTTCGAGTAAGTGTCATCTTGCATTTGAATCTTGATTCTTTAAATATTATCTTTTTATAAGTAACACTGTATAAGCCTTCACTTTGAAATATTTCAATATAAGGGTTGAGAAATTAGGGTTGAGGGTTTACATAATCCAAAATTCTAAGCATGTCTACTTCCATAGGATCCCAAAGTAAAAGTAAAACCCAAATCCCATACGCCAAACTACTTAAAAGTAAAACCCTTGGTAGTGGTTTTACTTGATGAATATCATGATATTTATGATCCTGTAATTGGCACAAAAGCTTCACAACTTAGATACACGTCTAAGATGAAGATGATTGAAAGTAGACGTTCTGGACCAATAAGGTAAATTTAAAGGACCAGGTTGGGTAACATGGGGGTCTGGATTGGGATGCATGATGCTCCACGAGGTTTTACCTTACCCTGAATTTGTCAATATATGTGCCCAAAATTACGATGGGACAAAAAAAGTAATTATTGCAAAGGGCAATGAAGCAAAAATTTTGTCCATTACAAAGGAAAATATTGGCCATGCGTTGGGGTTTGAAAGCAAATATTTAGGAACCGTCAGGATAAACCTAGACAAAATTGCTAGCAATTATCATGCCACCAGTAAAAAAAGATAGAGATGAGTTTTTGTGAAAATTAACAGTTGATGGAATGGTACCAAAAGGGAAGGCTCGCATGTAATTGATATGTTTAAACCGTGGATCAGGGATACCATTTATATGCTAGTATTTTTCCTTGGCTTTGATAGCGATGAGAAAGTGGATGAAACCCTCTTAAAAATGGTATACAATATCCATTTTGTTACTCCACCTTGTCAATACAGATTTTTTGGGTACATTACAAAATCTATGCATAAACAATTATCAACAATCAAAGAAGGCTCCGACACTAAGACCTTTAGGTTCACTACCTACTTGTGCTATTTAATTCTATGGTGGTTTTCTGAATGGTTTGAAAAAAACAAACTTGTAATTGAGCCCTATAATGTTGAGGTCGAGCCAAAAATGATGTGTCCATTAACTGAGTGGACCCCCAAGATAAGGATGTATGATAATAAAAGGGACTACAATCAATTTGTGGATTATTTTTGGGCTCCAATTTATGAAGTAATTACAAAAAGTACATTGCTTGGATTGCCTATGAAATGTAGAGATTACATTCAATTAGAATCGAAATACAATTAACAGATGGTACTTCATGGAGGAATATATTGTGCTAAGGTTGTATGGATCAGGAGTACAACCTTCCAAAATGCCAATACATGTGATGAGAGAGTTTTTGCCTTGGAATATATAATGGCGATGGAAAACACAAATAATCTATTTTTTTACTCAACAAAAAGAACAACATATTTCCTTCCTTACCATTCTCATGTGGAGGGTTCACATTTGAAAGAAAAACATTCTATGTGGCACATAAAATCTTACAAATTTTTAAGTTTGATGTTGATTCTCACCGGGTGTATGACCCATGTGAGGTGATTAAAGCAAGGGTAGTGGAGAACAGAAATCTGCCACTAAAATTCAAGATGAAAGTAAACTCTTGCTAGAAAAATTAAAAATAAGAACTCTTGGGATGAAGTTCAAATAACAATGAATGAAATTGTTTTTGAGAAAGGAATTTGTTCTCAAGAGTTGTCAAAACAAATTTTTGGATTGCTGAGCCTCCACAAAAAAGCCAAAGGATTTTCAATCAGAAAATTGATAAAAAGTCTTCTAAACTCATGCCAAAGGCATTACATCAAGAATTGCGAGATAGAAATTAGACAAGGTAAAAAATTGATGCCTTTTGGTTTATGAGGCAGGACCTAGGCCATCCAAAATCTGTAGAAGACTATGATTCTATTCCAGAAGATGCAAATTTCAGCAAATTGTGGAATAAAGAGCATCCTGGAGAGGCAAGTAGTGATGATGATGCTTTGCCTTTGAGGAATTACACAGTCCCCCTAGCACATATAAACCAAGTCTCGATGAAGGTTTGAAACAAAGATATACTGCAGGAGTAGTTATTGTTGAAAATTTGGGTTTTAGTGGTGGTGGTTTGGGTTCAAGAGGACAAGGCATTTGGCTTCCACCAGAGGCACAATCTAGAAAAGTTTTCGACAAGTCAGGCCTTGGAGCTTTGCCTTCGAGAAAGGACCACTGCATACTATAACATCTACAAGTTCTAATCCAGTGCAATCTACTCTGGATTCAAATCCTCAACAAAGAGTTTAACCACACATTGAAAATCCTAGAGGAGAAGTTGGCCATGAATTTGTTACTATTGCTAAGGTTGGTGGTTCTAGTGATGATGGTAGTAGTCAACAAAGTGTTGGAAACTTAAAGAGGCTAATAGAGACAATTGAAGTTGTTAGGATATTTTCCAAGAAGGAAGTGAGAAGAGGCAAAAGATAGAGGCAAACACAGGTACAATTACTCTTGGCTCAAGGAAACTATTTATAGAAGGTGGTGCCACTGCCACCCCTAAAAATGCCATTCCACAGGAAATTCTCCAAAACTTCAATTACTCCTTCTCCATTCAAGGTGGAACAATTCACTCCTACAAACACCTTAGGTTTTGATTATTGAGCTGAGTTTTCCAATAAATCAAAAAGAGATAAAATAAACAAGAAGAAAATTCTATAGGCTACTAAAACTTTAGATCCAACTACAATGAGGGTATTGCCTACATATAACCTAGACACAGATACCCTGGAATACATGTATGTTGTGCCCAAAGTTGTAAAACCAGAGAATGAAATGCTTCCCACTAACTACGATGTGACCTCCCTTCAAATGGATTTAAGGCAATGAAACCTTCTCAAAAAATTAATGTATTGAAAAGGAACAATGATGTGGTTTACACAACATTCCTAAAGGCGGGAGGGAGAACAATAAATTGAATAATAAGATTCAAAAGTTAGAGAAAGACTTGGAAAATGAGAAAGCAAAAGGAAAAGCAATAGTTAATAAGACAAGTGAGTTGGAGAGGAAGATAAAATCATCTACCTATATGACTACGGTTGTTGTGAATGAATAGACATAGGCAAAACTAGAAGATGCAAAGAAAAATTCACAAGAAATAATGAGTAAGAATAATAGATTACAAAAAACATTGGGAGAATTGAAAGAAGCTGTGAAGGAAGAGAAAGAAAAGGTCAAAAAATGGGAATAAAACCTAGATGATGAGAGAAAACAAAACAAAATATTGCAACAGGAATTGGCAAAAGCAAAAAAGGAAATAGAGTCTTCCAACATCAAACTATCTAGATTTCATAAAAAAGGCATTGATTAATATGACAGATAATGTTTGGGGGAAAATAAAATAAAAAATTGATGATTTGATTAGATTGTTTGAATTCATGATTGATCTATAGAGAATCTATGATAACCTCCACGAATACATAACATGTAGTAGAAAAGTGATGACCTTAAGAGAGGATACAACAAATAAAATTTTGGAAGCCATCTACAAATTCAGTGACATAGAAATGGCATCCAGAGGAATTCAATGGTTTGATGCCTCAATAAAGGTATCATCTATCATTCGGAAGTGTGTGATGCTGGGTGAAGCACATGAATTGCTGAATAAGTGTCAAAGAATGTTACAGAGCTACATGGAAAGGTACAGGAGTTCACAAATCTTGGTTTGCCAAAGCCTTTTGACAAAACATGCCAATTCATTATGAAGGATGCATCCTAGAAGAAGATGAAAGAAAAAATGACTCAAGCGAAAGACCAAATTCATGAGAAGCTAGACGAGACAAATTTTTTTGACTCTGTTAAACCATTGATAACCTTGTCAGTAAGTTTGCATTCAATAGTAAAGGAAAGCTCCAATATCAATTATGAATTGCTAAACAAAGTTACATGTTAGTCACCTAATTTACAACAAATTGTAATTCCAACAGATGAAGAGTGGGGCATGTTACAAAAGATGATATAATTTGTTAAAGGTGTGGATTCTAATTCCAAGTTGAAGTGGTAGTTTAGTTTTTTTTGTTTCTATTATTTGGGAAGAAATCATGGTCATGAATAAAACTAGTAAATTATCTTATTAATAGACTAGAGTTATCTTTATGTTTATTGTATTAATAAACATGTGATATTTAGGTTGCTTGTGGTTGAAGCAAAATTTTACAAAGAGGTGTATAAGTTATATATATGTGCATGGATTTACTCTTTAGTGTATTTAGATCCTAACATAATTAAGGGTAATTTACTTTTGAAAATTGTTCCATTTGTTGCAATGAAAATCTTCAATTTTTTCATACAAGGCATGTTTCAAGCAAGTTAAATGAGGAATAATGTTATTTTTAAAATTTCATTTCAGAATGATTCAAACAAAGCCACTTATTCTATCTCAAAATTAAGCATCACAACTATTATATGCCTAAAGTATATAATAATGTAAATGCATTGTGATTTAATAGCCAACTAGCCACGATGTATGCTTTCTATAAAAGAAATCAACAAAGATTGTATGTGAAATATATTAAATACTCATTAAAACATGACTTTGTAATGTTTATGCAATCAAAAAGAAATTGAATCAATATGATTATCTTTAGGCACATGTAAGTTTGGGGTGAGTGCTAATCCTTGTTTGAGATTCGTAACAATGTACTTGAATCTTTAGATATATTAATTACTATAAGAACATCTATATCATGGGATATCCACCAATGGAAGCTTCCAACTTGATGGACTTAGATCATCTCTATCATTTGATTCACCAGATCTCTGAGAATGAATCTCTCTTTCTTGACAATCAACTGCTGCAATAGGGTCATCTCTGTTGTATTTGTGTCATTGTTTTCAACCCCTCTCCTTTCAATAATTGACTTCCATACTATCGAGCCTGTCATAGGGAAAGTTATCCACTTCGCACCGTGATCTATAAATTCTCAAACAATTGTCCATTTTTTTGTCAAGCTTGTTTCGCAATTTTACTTTATAAAGGAAAGGGCACCTTGAAAAATTCTCTTATCTTCAATCTGAACCCAAAATCATTGTTTTACGGCCAATGAGAAAACTCGAGCATGGTTAGTCAGTAAAATAGTATTCACCCCAACTCTTTTCCATAGCTAGGTCTTTGCTCCACACTCTAAGGGACTATCCAAATCTTTGAATTGTTGAATCATTGTAGTGGTAAATTCATGAGATTGTGCAATCAAACTCTGTCCTTTCTTAAAATATCTAGAATATTCATTCCATTGATATCAACAGATTACAAAAATGTTGAATCAATGTAGTCAACCTCTTGAAGTATTCTTGCTGCATATGTATTTCATTTTGGATAGGATTCCAAAAGGTCATATTTATTATAGCCATTGTTTTAAGTAAAGCATCCCTTCTAAATCTCTCCCTTATTTCTTCTAGTAGGGACAATGCAATTTCTCTCAACCTCGCCCTTGTTGATGATAAAACGTTATCAAAAACATCCACGTGACTTTTACCTCCTCAACCTTACTTTGGGTATTACTTTAAACATGTACATCGGTATCTCATATCCACATACGAAGCACATACCTCCCCAAACAAGTTGAGCTTCGAAAGCTACTTGCATTTCCAATCTTTATCAAATCATTCCAACCATCAAACTTTGGACCTATAAAATAAGTTTCATTTAGATACAAATATTCTATTGTCATACAAACTCGTTTCCTCAAACTAGAAAAATCAACAATATAGATAGCTTTTCTTATCCTTGTTTAATTAAATGATGCATTTCTTCCAGATGGGAAGGAGACCACACAACATAAAAAATGACTCTATATCAATCAAACGATGTATCAAATCTTAGGCCTTGTCCACTTCCATGTGATTTTGTCACATCACTCCTAATAAGGATTGATACTCTTTGTACACCCTACGAACTGGTTGGTACAATGAGATCCACCAGTGTCAACATCTTTTAACAGTTTATGTCCATTTGTTAGTCCTTCTACAAATATTTGGAATTCCATTTTCTCTCTATCTCTCGCTAATCTATGGAAATGTAATGTTAAACTACTGAAACAATGTTACTGTAATAAAATGTGTTTAAAGGAAATACTTTACTGGAATTGAAATGCACACACCAATCAATATAACATAATTCAAATAACACACACAAAATGAATTGAAATTGTAGAATTGAAATAACACACTCTGAATTGAAATTGCATTAAAGGAAATAACACACACTTGAATGGAAATTGTAGTAAAGGAAATAAGTAATTGCATTCAAACTGTAACTTATCAAAAACCACAAGCATGCATAAACATAAAATCCTCCAGTCACCTTGGTCGAGTGGGCCCTTTCTCTTCCTTGGGACATGAGGTAATCTCAACACCACAGATGTTCAAAACAACATCTAATATATTGATTCAGAAAAGTTCCAAAACATACTCAGTATATAATTGGAAAATAAATACTAATTGTTATAAATTGTATACTGTAGATTACTAACATCAACTAACTACTAAATTTTTCTTCAAGAAGATGTCTATATAGACATAGTCGGTTACACATCATGCCAAAATTGTAGGCACTGATTTCTTCCACTAAAAACCTATTAAAGTTCATTAAATCCTATGAAATTGCTAAAAACAAGATCCATGTTTATAGGTTATGGAAAAAGTCCTCCATGATAGCATGATGGCTACTGAGACTCACTCCTCCTGATTACAATTCCCAACATTGGTAGTAAATGTCCACTATTATCCTACACATGTCACCACATTTCACTCACAGAGGTGATTAGTGGGAATTTCTATGGTCAACAAGTTGCATGAAACAAAACAAGAGAAATGCATTGAACTTACTAGGATATAACTATATAAAGCATCCCCATGCACTAATTAATCATGTTTAATGACAAATCAATAATCACATAGATGATATAAACAAGTCAAATAATGCACTCATCATCTCCCTGCACTTTACCTTTTTGCATGTCCCTATGCAACTCATCTTTTCCCTTGCTCTTATGGCCAAGTTGTTGTGCCATGTCATATTCCTCAAATTGATCTACATATTGTTTCCTGGTTCCTTTACATCCCTGAGTGTTTGAAATAACTTCCACCCAAGCTGTGAAACTATCATGTGACTAGGTAAACATTATTCTTTCCAGGGAGTAGTGGGACTTAGGAGAAGAGGTGGCCTCACCTGTGTTCCTACCCACTCATCACTATATTCCTTGTCATTTTTCTTAGATAACTGCCTGAATTATTGTAATCAATGCATCACCCTCTCGCATACACCAACTAAGATTCTGAGGGGAGATAACTTCCCTCCTTTTCAATGGAAATTTTAAGGTATCCCACCTTCTATCACAAGCATGTCTTTCTTCACCAAAATGTTTACTTGACTATAGGCCTCAAAATCCTACACACATTTCAGTAGAATCTTTGAAGTATTTTCCCCAACACCAACCTTGATAATAAAGAGATCATGAAATTTTTCTTCATGGCCACATCATTGTGATGGGTAGGCCTAATGTAGAAACCTATGGTGTGAGTTGTTTGATTGAAAAATTTTTTGTTTTTTCACCCCATGTAATTTGGTTCCTAAGCAATGACTAAAAGGCCTTCAACTAAAAATCTCCCACAAATAGATTAATAAAGAAATTAGGCACATTGGTGACCAACATATTGTGGAGGTAAAATTCACACAGTTGATTTTGTATCTCAGGGTACTATTTTGATAAATTGACAAAAAGTTTTTCCATCGGGGCTTCATGAGGTTCTTGACTACACATTCTCATTAATTTCCAAGCATAGAATTGCTCTTGAACAAACATATATATACAAAGAAGAAGGTTTTATATAGGCCAGAAGCTTACATGCCAAAGGACAAAAAAGTATAAAATAGATTCTAACTTCTTCTTCTCATTTGCACTAGCCTCAATCTCTTCTTTTAGCTTTTTATTTTCCTTTTTAATTCTTTATTCTGAAGAGATAACTATTTAAATCATCCCATACTTTAAGGCCTATATCTCTTTGTCTCTTGAGACTACTAACCTCTACCTTCAAAGCAATAATTTCCCTAACTTTTTCTACAGTTCTCTTTGTGTAAATGCAGTTTGCAAAGATAAGTTTGTTTCTTGCATACCTTTTAAATTTTCCTTTAGGAGGAAATTTCATCCAAATAACACCTCAATACATCATCTCCATGTGATTCTTGACCGCCAATCTCCATTGCAACAAGATTATGGAGTTGGGGTCTGTATATCTCAGTGTTGAAGGCATTTCAAGCTTCTTGACTCGGTTTCCAGAGTTGAGAATATATGGACTCCATGTTGTAGGGATGGTTGTTGTGAATGTATCATCCTTAGATTGTTCATTAGGGACAGTTGAGGTACCAACCTCTTCCTTCTCCTCCACAATGGGAGTAGAATCTTCATGAAAAACTTCTAGCTGGGAAACTTCAGATCTCTACAAAGTACAAGACCTTCTTGGCCTCATTGAAATAGAAGAATGAACTTGGTAAGGTGCTTTTACCCTTAGAATTTTGTGGCATAGAGGATGGATTATCTTGACTAGTAGGTTCCTCCATCAGTTTCCCATGAAGGCCGAGGAGCTGACTCGAGCTTAGGTCGAATACTGGGAGATGGTCCCTTCTTGATTTTATTTTTTTTGGAACTCTCCCCTACACTTATTTGTTCGATCCTCCTCTTGGGTCTGTAGAAAACCTGATGTGAACATATTAATTGAATAAGCCTTGGGTGTTTCAATGCAGCCCTACCACCTCCATTTTTATATTTTTGTCCCACTTTAATGACTGCATCAACTAAATATTCAGGTAAATTCACCTTGAGTGCAGGGTTTATGTGACCTTTCTTCAAATGAGTTAAAATCTTCAGAATCCCCTCCAAGCATAGATGGTTGTCCATCATAGATAAAGTACCTGTTGACCCATTTAGCAACTTCCTTCCAAATACCAGAAAAATTTCCCACTTAATCCCCTTAAATACCATATGAAGTGAGGATTACTTCTCGGAAGAGCTTCACCATCCTCATGAAATAGGGGAATTAGGTCTTTAAGAGGAGCATTTTTCACAACCTTGAGACCAAAGTCTAGTAAACTAGATAGGTCAAAAACAACTTGACTACTTATTTCTACTCTTTTCCCCCCAATTCACTGAGAGTGGCTTCAAAATTTATCAAAAACTCATCAACTAAATTTTCATCAAAGCCCTCAAATTTCCTAATAAATTCTAACCAGCCAACATCATAAAATACCTGGGAAATTACAACATTCCAAAGTAGTGGGTCTGGAGAGTCTGGTTCAAATTTCTTCTTCTTCCCCATAGTATAGAGATAATTTAGATAGTTGTGTAGAAAAATGATGTTGTGTTCAAACTCACAGAGAAATGGCATGAAGTGTTTGGTGAGTGAAAATTTGAAATATACCACAATCTTTTAATTTCCTCAAGTTGGTGCAAAATTGGCGCATGAAAAGTTGATAGGACCAAGTATGCATGGGAAGTTTTAATGCATGGTATGACACACATCCTATCATATTGAATAATAATGCCACTTTTCCTTCTTATAAAGCATCCCATCCTTTTCTTAGAAATTTGACACATGTGGTATCCTCACTCATTATGATTCATTACACCCCACTCCACGTCACAAGATTTTGAATGATATTCCCAATAAATGCATTGAAAATTGTGTATTGATTTAATCATGCTAAATAAATGCAATGGGGGAAGTGCTTCAAAAGTTAATATCCATAGCAAAGTAAAATGCACTTACCCTTGCCATCTCAGCTTCCCAGATATCCATAGATTTCCACATCTTGCACTCATAGAGAAAATGTGATTAGTGTACATTATAACAATGAACATTCCTACCTTTATTGAAAGCATAAAACAAACAAAAAACTATACATCTAAGGGAAGAAGATTGAAAGAATGATCATCTTCCTTTATTCAAATTCAAAAACAACTACTCCTGATGGGAAGAGCCAAATCCTCCACTGAATCCATTTCCTCACATAACAACATATCTTTGTTGAAAGTTTCTTTATCCAGAGGACGCTGATACATCCTTAATCAATGTCCATTCACTAAAAGAGTTATTTTGTCTCCATCAATTGAAATAATCTCACAGAGTCATTATTATCAACACTTTTTCATTTGGTATGGTCCCAACCATCTTGTCCTCATCTTGCCTTTGAACTGTTGATACTTTGAGTCAAAAAGTAAGACCCAATCTCCCTCATTGAACTTCTGTGTTTGATATGAGCATCGTGCCAAGATTTCCTTTGGTGTTGAATAATTTCAATTTGTTGTTGTGCCTCCATCCTCATTTCATCCAACTCATTCAGTTGCATTACTCTCTCATGTTGTGCTTCATCCAGTATCGATGCCAACTTTCATTGTTGTCCTCCAAGTCTACAATTCAAACTCAACTGGTAATAATGGCTTCTTCCCATACACCAATTCATATGGGGAGAAACTAGTAGTGGTCTTCTAGGTTGTATTGTAGGCCCAAACTACTTCTAGGAGTTTTGGTACCCAGTTCTTTCTATCTGCATTGACAACTTTGGTTAAGATATTCTCCAGCTCTCTCTGTTTGTAACTTCCACCTACCCATTGGATTGGGGGTGATATGGTGATGATTTTTGATGCTTGATTTGGTAGATCTCTAGGAAGGCCTCAATCATGTTAGACACAAATTGAGGTCCTGATCAGATACAATGGCTCTAGGGGTGCCAAATCTCAACATAATCTTGTTGTACAAAAATTCAGCTACAACATCTTCATTGGATGCCAATGCTTGAACCTCGGCCCATTTTGTGACATAATCAGTGCACACCAATAGGTAATCTTTCCCAAAGGATGGGGATCAAAAGGTCCAAAAAATCAATTCCCCACTTCTCAAATGGTCCTAAGACTAGTTGAGGGTTGAGAGGCATTTCCATGGACAATGTAGGCTTCCCCATTCTTTGACATGCATCACACTACCACACGTACTTCTTGACAAACTTGTGAAGAGAAGGCTAGTAATATCCAGCTCCAAGGACCTTGTGAATTTTCCTCTTCACTAAGTAATGTCCTCCTCCAGGCTCATCATGAAAATCTCTCAGTATGTCATATACTTCATCCTCATGAACACACCTACGAAGAACCATATCAAGAAACATTTAAATAAAATTCCATTACACCATTTATATGTTGAGTTGTTTTTAACTAATCTCTTTCATTCCTTATTGGTAAAGTAGGTTGGAAACTTCCTTGTAGTTAGGTAGTTTGCAAGATCAAAAACCATGGAGGCTTGAGTTGATATTGCAAACAAGTGTTCATCTAGAAAATGATCCTGACTACTTCTTCTTCTCTAAAACATTCAATCTTGAAAGGAAATCAACAACAACATTAGTCTTCCTAGCTTATCAATAATAGTTAAGTTAAATTATTACAACAAGAGTAACCATCTAATAATTTTGCCCCCACTACTGGTTTATTCATCAAATATCTTATGGCCAAATGGTCAGTATAAACAAATATTTTGTATCCAGTAATATAATGTTTGAATTTATTCAGAGAGTAAACAACAACTAAAAATTATTTTTCCATAGTGGTGTAGTTTCTCTCTGTAGGGGTCAAATTCTTGCTGATAAAATAAATGGCATACATCTGATCTTCCTCATCCTTTTTCCAAGAACAACTCCCATTGTTGTGTTAGATGCATCAATGTGAATATGGAAAGGTTGCCCCCAGTTGGGTCCTCTCAAGACTGGAGTAGTGGTTAACTTTTCTTTGATAATCTCAAAAGCCTATTTGACATTGAGGAGACCATTCAAAAACACAATCTTTTTCAGTTAAAAAGAAAACATAGGTGCAACAATTTTACTAAAGTATTTGATGAACCACCTATAATACCTACATGTCTAAGGAAACTCTTGATGTCAGTCTGATTTGTTGGCGTAGGTAACTGAGTAATTACTTCAATATTTTTGGGGTTGACCTGTATTCCTTTGGCAGAAATATGATGACCTAAGAAATTCCTTGATCAACCATTATCAAAAATTTTCATGACTCAAGGAAAGTTGGTGCTTGCTCACATCTAGTTAACACTTTTTCAATATTGTTCAAAGATTCATCAAAATTTGAACCATGGATGAGAAATCATCCATGTAAAATTCAACACAATCATTTGTAAGATCTACAAAAATGGCCAAAACTACTCTCTTGGAAAGTAGCAGGTGCATTACAAAATTCCAAATGGTAGAACTATATGCAAATGTACCCTAGGGACAAGTAAAGGTGGTTTTATCCTGATCAACAGTGTAATACTAATTTGGTTATACCCACTAAACCCATCCAAGAAGGAGAAATATTTCTTACCTGCAAGATTGTCTAGGACCTGATCAATAAAAGGGAAAGGAAAAGTAGTCTTTCTTGGTGGCTTTATTAAGTTCCCTATAGTCTACATAGATTCTCCATTTACCATTTTTCTTGGGAACTATAACTAGTGGTGATACCCACTGACTATCAGATATAGGATAGATGAATCCTACCTTCAACAATTTTTCTATCTCATTCTTTTATGTCTCTAAGTGTTGGATTAATTCTTCATTGTGGTTGTCTCACATGTTTAACATCCTCGGTGTAAATATGGTGAGTGCGATGCTTGGATGGATCCCTTTCATGTCAGTATAATCCCAAGAAAAAATCTTGGGAATGCTTCCTCAAGATTTCTACAACCCTAGTCTCTTGGTTGGCCTCTAAATTATTACCAATGGTCATCTCTTTCCCTATGTCAATAGTCACTTGTTTGGTATCTTTCATAATAGTGAGCTCTGCATCAAAAATTAAAGAATTCAAGGGAAAAACATGAGGTTGAAGCATGTGCAAAATAGTCATATTTTCAAGAGACATAACCTTGGCTAAAGGACAATGGAAATCAATGATTGTACATTCTTCATGATAAGCATAGGTTTATATACAATTTTCATTAGAAATGTCACTTACCAAGGTAATATTATCTACTGTGTTTCAAAATAGATGGTTTCATAGCCTTAGTTCCAATTTTTGTAGCCTCAATTCCAATTTTCATAGCCACAATGGTATCCTCTTCATCAGACATTGTGTATGACTCAACAATTTCTTCCATGTGATTTTTCACTAATGGTGGCTAGATAAGAAGAAATCATATGGTTAGTATCTAAAAAATCTACCCATACATGTTCACAAACATCCACATATGGCTGGGCAGGAGGATATAATGAAATATTCTTTGATTTTTTCCCATTTAAAATAGTCATTTTTCCTGATCTGTAATCAATGTATGCCACAATAAGTAGCTAACCAGGGCCTTCCTAAGATGATTGGGTATCCTAACTTCTGAGCTTTAGGTGTAAGACCATAAAATCCACAGGATACTCCCAAGATTCAACTATGACCATTACATCCTCAATTACTCCATCTGGTATAGCAATAGATTGATCTGCCAATTGAAGAATGGTATTGGTTGGTTGTAATCCTGTTAAAGACAACATAGATTGAACATATATGTAGTTATAACATTGATGGCAACACCAAGATCCACCAAAAAATTAGATATTGACTGACCATTTACAAAAATAGTGATGACTGGACTCCCAGATCCCCATATTTTGGTGAAATATAATTTCCAACAACAAGATCAGCTAGATTCCCTTCCACTTTGACCATTTTTGGGTATTTCTTCTTTCTTCCTGGTGTCTTTATGCACTGGTCTCTAATGGTCTGGTTTAACTCAGAATGTCCCTTATTTCTCTCAAAAGTGGGACCTCAATGTTCATATTTTTCAACTCTTGAACTAGTGTTGTTTCTTCCTAGTTTAGTTTCTTGTAATCATTCTAGAAAAGGAGTTGCATGTGCATTCTTATCTTTTCCTTGACCATTCCTAGTGGCTTGTGTTTGTGGAACATGTTCAATTTCTTCATTTTCCTCAGGTGTCTCTTCTTTCTCATTTTTCCTCAGTATTTCTGTGATAACAATAGGAGGATTATTCACTGTTCTCCCAGACCTTAGTCACATATTATTGATAGTATTAACCTGCATTGTATCACTTTGTCTTGCTTCATTAATTGAAGTTGTTTTGATTTTTAGGGTTCATTCAGGATGGATGGGATGGAAGTTGAGTTTTGCTTTTCCCCATGTTGTTGGTAGTTTTGGTGGGGCCATTAAATCTTGTTGTGGTTGTTGGAACCTCCTCTGTTGATTAGAATTTTGTTGAGGTGCCCATTGTTGGTTTTTCCATGGATTTTACATTGGCTGGTGGTGTCCAACCCTGACTGATTATATGGAGTCATCCATGGTGGTGGATGTGGATAAACCATCCAGTTTGGTGGTGTCCACTCAAGTTGTCCCCAAGTAGGTTGAGGATCCTGATTGGGCCATGACATCATCCAGGGGTTCTGAGTAGGTCTAGGGGCATACACATCTAATTATTTGGCCTTTGAACAAAGTTTACCTCTGCATTTTCTTGAGACATGACATTCAATATTTCTTTCAACTTGAGGTAAGAAAGTGCAATGGTTAGTATCATGATCAAGTGACATCACAAATCAAACACATGTCTGTGACATCCAAAGGACACTCTCTCAAAGGATGTCTCTTCCTACATTTAGGAAAGTATATATGTCTAGAGGTTCTTTTGCACAGACTGGTCTTGGCTTTCAACCCATCTATGGTTGATGTCAATTGTGACAAGATGTTTGTTTTCATGTTAGCCATTTCCTCGAGAAGTTCTGAGGTACCTAGGGCAGTCTTGGATGTTTTTCTCTTCCTTATACCTCCTCTTGTTCTAGAGTAACTTCTACATAACTCAGTGATATCTACATGCTAAGTTTGTGCACATCACCTCCTCCCATAAGATGGAGGGAGTCCTTGGTTTCCTCATCAAGTCCTTTAAGGAAAATTATCTTAGTGATTTCTACATGTAACTCATAACCACTCCTCCGATGGAGAAAGAGAAATCTATCTAGATAATCTTCTAGATTTTCATCTTCCTTTTTCTTTATCTAGAAGAACTCTTCTTCCTATCTCTTCCCCTAAATAGTCTTGATATTTGTCCAAAAATGTTGTTTCCATGTTATCCCATGTATGAATAGAGTTAGGGATAATCCCATGAACCACCTCATAGCAGAGTCTTTGAGGGTGGAAGGAAAAAGTTTGAGTTTTTGATTGTCTGTTTCTATAGTCATATGTCTAGAAAAAGAACTTTGAATTCAAATAAGAACTGGTTTGGGTCTTTTGTAGTCATTCCTCAAAATATAGGGAGGATGGATGGAGAGATATTTTTCATGGGTGCATCCTCATCTTCATCTAGGACAATGGGATAGGTAAAGGTTCTACCCAAGGGTCGATTTTCATTATTCCCATTGTCTCCCATTTTTGAAGGTTGTTTTGGTTCTAAATAGGATGATGCAAAATGTTCAGAAAGGCTCCTAGGTGTTGTATTAGATTCAGTGTCACTTTCAATGTTCCCTACTTGGTGCTCTGTTTGGAGATATTCTTTGAATATTATGAGGTATAAATCTCCCTTGAGTGTCTCATGGCCTATGCATCAATATTGATCATGTAAACAAGGCTTGGGACTCCTACTGGTTGCATAGATTAGACTTCATTAACACCCATAACATGTAAGATGAATAAAATGGCATGTTGTTCTTATGGTGTCCCCAAAAAATGGCCCAAAAATGATGGGTCATTGTATTCTCCAATCATTTAACTAACAGATTCTTCTCTTTAGTGTCATTATAAAACCAGGGATGTGTGTCCTAGGTTGTATGCAATGAAGCCTTATGCAACTCATTTGTTTGGTGGTTCCTTTTGGGGGTTTTGGTTTTATGTTTCTTTCTCTGTCTCTACTAATCTATGGAAATGTAATGCTAAACTACTAAAACAACGTTACTATAATAAAATGTGTTTAAAGGAAATACTTTACTAGAATTGAAATGCACACACAAATCAATATAACAAAATTCAAATAACACACACAAACTAATTGAAATTGTAGAATTGAAATAACACACTCTGAATTGAAATTGCATTAAAGGAAATAACACACATTGAATGGAAATTGCAGTAAAGGAAATAAGTAATTGCATTCAAACTGTAACTTATCAAAAACCACGAGCATGCATAAACATAAAATCCTCCAGTCACCTTGGTCGAGTGGGCCCTTGCTCTTCCTTGGGATGAAGGTAATCTCAACACCACAGGATGTTCAAAACAACATCTAATATATTGATTCGAAAAGTTCCAAAACATACTCAAGTACATAACTGGAAAATAGATACTAACTGTTATAAATTGTATTGCAGATTACTAACATCAACTAACTACTAAATTGTTCTTCAAGAAGATGTCTATATAGACATAGTTGGTTACACATCATGCCAAAATTGTAGGCACTTGATTTCTTCCACTAAAACCCTATTAAAGTTCATTAAATCCTACGGAACTACTAAAAACAAGATCCATGTTTATAGGTTACCTATGGAAAAAGTCCTCCATGACTGCACGATGGCTACAGACTCGACTCCTTGATTACAATTCCCAGCATTGGTAGTAAATATCCACTATTATCCTACACATGTCACCACATTTCACTCATAGAGGTGATTAGTGGGAAGTTCTATGGTCAACAAGTTGCATGAAACAAGAACAAGAGAAATGCATTGAACTTACTAGGATATAACTATATAAAACATCCCCATGCACTAATTAATCATGTTTAATGACAAATAAATAATCACATAGATGATATAAACAAGTCAATTTGGGAGGTTTAAATTTATTCTCATTTTCAATAGGTTCAATAAATAGAAACTTATAAATCCACTCTAACTTGAAACTCCTTCCCAAGCCCCATTTTCTTTCCTTTCTCTTTCTTCCGTAATAGGTGTCCACCGAGTATTTTCCTTAGTGGAATTTATACTTCGTTGACCACCACCGCTTTTAAAGTTTCACCTCCAACATTCACTTGGGAACTAAAAGGTGATGCATTACAATATTCATTCTATCAAGGTGGTGGTAAAGTGTCAAACTCAACATCATTCAATGAAATGTCTTCAAGGGGATGCATTTCATTGTTGTAGTCATTGATAACATTAGGAAAATAAAAATGAACACATTCTCATTCCGAGTTTCATTTTGAATGTAATCATTATCCCTTGATTATGATGGTCCTGCTGAGAAGGATGGGTTTCCTTATATGGTTTCTCAAAATAAAATGTTATTTTTCGAGTGATGGTATTGAAAGGAACGATAACCAGATCGTACCAAGCCAAGAACATAGATGCTAATCAAACACCACGATCTATAAGATGAAATTAATTCTCTAGAATAACTTTACATAAAACCTTTGCAAATAAATGAGAAGCAATATCATATATTATTATGGAACTCAATGCAATACATTGAGAATGGGCCTTGCTTAAATAGGCAAGGAATAACAATCTAAGAACTAGTCAAGGTCGTAGATCAAGCCATAAATCACATAAATAACTAGTCGGACCATAGATTTAGGTGAGAACTAGACATCAAGGATCTAGTCAATACCATAGATTAAGCAAAGAACTAATCAATACCATAGATCAAGGAAAGAACTATACCTAACTAGATAATATATCCTAATATCTAAATAAGATAAAAGAAATATCCACACACATAAGTGGGTGAGGATAGATATAATAAAGGTAAATAAAGTACCTAGGTGAACATGAGCTAAGGTAAATATCTACTCTAATAGGTATCACTACCAAGAGGGGTTAGAATAGAATTTTTCCCGATCTTCCCTTTTTAGGTGCCATTTTGTTGAATCATCAAGCCTCGTAGAATTGAAAGAAAAAACAATACAACATGTTAAACTAAATGATATTTATATGTGCACGTACATATCAACATGAGAAATATGTATAAAGAAAAATATTATGCATGCAAATGCATTTAGATGAATTGATTATGTAGAAAGAGAACAAAGAGAATAAATTCATCGAGAAGCATCTCAAAGGCACTCTCATTGATCTGATTGTTAATGTTAACATTGATTACAAAGAAGTGATTTCAATATCCATATATAGTGTTCTCAAAACACTAGATAATGCATCTCAAGATGTATCATGTAATGGATGTCAATTGATAGAAAATGCACAAAATTGTTGTAATAAATATCATGTAATGGATGTCAATCAACATTGCATCTTATGAGAAATAGAAAAATACGAAATAATAAATTAAAATAAGAGTTATCATGGAAACCTAGAAGAAATTTAGATGTAAAAATAAGAAATTTAAGGAGAACAAAATGTAACTAATCCCAATGGAATTCTTCAAAGAGATTTGAATGCTTTTCAAGTGATTTTTGACATGGGCTATATAATATTGTGTCACTTAACATGTACTACTTTTTGCAAGAGTGTTACATTAGTATAAGAAGAAATTACAAAAGTTTTTCCACAATTTTTCATGGTTGCTTGATTGACATGTTACATCAAATTGGATAAGGATTGCCTACCATTTATTTAGTTTCAATGCACTTGATCTGTATTGGTCTGATCTACATGTTTTAGTACAAAAATCACAAGGTTTGACTCTTTTGAAAGAAAAAATTGATATAGAACAAAGTGAAAGGATGAGGTGATATTTTTAGCTATCTCTCATATAACTTAGTTGGAAGGAATAAGAATATTACTATAGTCAGAATTAGAGCATACATCAAGCAAAATGAAGATGTATCAGAGGTTTGAGAAGAGAACAAACAATTTAAATGATTTGTTGAGCAGCCAAAGACACTCTAATGATAAGACACTCTAGTGATAAGAAGTCTTTGTTGTAGCTAATAAAACATTAAATAAGTGATATAAAGGTTCATGTGCTCAGCTTTAAAACCAAAGTATAGTATGTATCTGCTCATGAAGGACTTTGAATTCATTGATTCATCCAAGGTATGATCTGTCTTTAGTTGATTAATGAAGGAGTCTTGATGACCGAGCTCTGTCATAATGTATAGAGGTTTGTCCTATTGTATAGAGGTTCTAAATGTTGTCATCAAGCCAAATAAGGTGTGCATTTGCTCATGAAGAAATTATTGATTCATCAAAGGTATGAGGTCTGTCATAATCCAATTACCAAGAGTGTTCATCATTTCAAAGGAGATGAGACAAAATATATGGTCTTCCATCTATGACTCATTGTGGTATGAGACTGTGAATTCAAGGTTGAGAATGTATGCAGGGTTCTTTGGCTTGACAATGAAATGTCAATGTGTCAAAGACAACTAAAGTATCATTATTCTTAAGATAATATTGAATGCTTTGATCTAACGTTTCACATATGATACAATCATGATAAGGTTATTCTTTGTATACTGTCGTGTTCTTACTTGGAGAATGAGTTCAAGAAACTTGAAGGATGCAGGAATTAAAAATATCCCCGGATGTTGATGTTTTTCCTTTATATTAAATATTATAGACATGTTGTTTAGACTACGACAAGGAAAAGAAAATATGTCGAAGAGTGGTCCCACTTTTACAATCTTCATGGAGGAAGAAGAGGTGGTGTAAACCCCTACATTATTTTTTGGAAAATTCTTACTATGGAGAGATAGATTCCAACTTTTCCTCAACATTAATAAAAGTGAATTAATATTACTATATAGTTTCTAATGGATTTATAACACAATTATTTTCACAGGTAGTGCCAGAAGTGAATGTGAATATAAAGAAAGCATTTTGTGCTCCTTAGATTGTTGAAGGAAATCCATGTTTGGAGTACATTCAATACATTATGTTTCCATGGTTTAAATTTTTTGAAGTACATCACAGTGAGGAAAATGGTGGTAACAAGTAACATGCTTGTGACAAGATGTTTGTACTTTTCCCACAACTACTATTTTTGTCTTTTGTTTTTCCAAATGCTAATTGTCTAGTTTTAGGTTCATTGTTATAACTTTTTCCCCTTTTGCATTTCTTGAAATTTTCATTTTGACATCTCTGTATGGTCTCTATTTTATACATTATTGTTTGTTAGAATTCCATTAACCTCCATTCCCAACCAAATCCTCCCAAAGGATGTGAACACCACAGAATGAGCCGCAGCTTGATATGTTTTTGGGTTCGAAGAGGGTCCCAGCTCTTGGGAGGTCCATGCCACACGCCGCCATTCCGTCAGTCTCCCAAGGAAATTCCCTTGGTGAACGTGAAACCTTTAGAATGTACCCCATTTTTATATATCCTTCGGGTCCATTGTGGGATGAGGCGGTGTTAGCGGACAATGATAAATGATCGTGGTATTGGTCGTGGATTAAATGGAAAGTGAATATATATATTGTAAAAGAGAGAGCATTAACAAAAAGATTTAAAGGAGATACACTGATAAATCAAGGAATATATAGAGCAGTAGCTCGTGGAGATGTATGAAGTGATTTTAAATTATATATATATATATATATATATATATTACGTAGAATCTAGATGTATCTAAGATAGGAAAACTAGTTATGATTCTCTGCAAGTGGAGGACTATTCTAGATGACATAAAAAATCATAGTGGTTATGAGGATGATGATGTTCGGGATTTGTAATAACTTACAAAGGTTGAATCACGAGATAAAGCAATGTGACATGAAAGAAAACAGTCTCAAATAGATCGAGGACTCACTGCGGTAGAAGTGCTTCTAGGATGTAAACTGCAATGCACTAGTCGAGCTCTGGAAGACCTAGATTTATTTGTACTTTTATAAGTAAATTATAATATGTCGATTCGCTAAATCCCTTTCTACTACTACTTTGTAAATACGAAAATTGGAAAATCATGGGAAAACATCGCCTCTGTGTATATATATCGAAATTTTTTTGGAATGTTTTCTTAGCCAAATAAGGTTCCATAGATTTCTTGGTGAAACATTAATGTTTTCAAATCTTGATGCGTCGATTTCTTCATGAAACGTTAATGTTTTCAAATCCTAGCGTGTTGATTTCTTGGCAAAACATTAATGTTTTAAAATCCCGACGCATCGATTTCTTGGCTAAATATTAATGTTTTCAAATCCCGACGCAATAATCACGTGGTGATTTAATATAAAAATATACATTGGGATTGGAAATTCCTTGGAGATTCAGATGGAATAGATTATTATTTATGGGATTTGGGAAAAACCTAGGTACTGCCATTGCTGTAAAATTCATCAAAATAAAATTCCCAGAATTCTACTATTCGCCAAACTATGAATATTTGCTGCTAAATTTTTTCCTGATGAATGACCATTCAATATGATCATAAGCCTTCTCGAAGTAAATTTTAAGAAATAAAGGCCTCTACAAAGACACCTAGGCCCATTCCATGCCTTCCCACATAGCTATAATATTTTCAAGAATGTACCGTCCTTTGAAAAAACTAGTTTAGTCGGGATGAACAATTTTGGGCAACAGATCAGCTATGCGAAAGAGCTAAGGCCTTGAAAAAAATTATATAAGACATTTAGCGGGGTGACGGTCGTTAATTATTCATCCGCTTAGGGTCACCATGTTGGTGCTCGAATTTGTCTCACCCCTTCAAGCTTTGAAGATCCCCGCTTCGGCCTCTATTATGTTTTATGTCCCCTTGGGGTCAAATGGTGGCTCTCCTACATTTTACATTTGTGGGTGCAATTTCTGGTTAGAATTACTTCTAGGCATCGGTTGAAACGTGGCCCTTTCGGTTGAATGTGACTCGTTGGGGACTTTAAAAATTCCAAGGCTCATTTCAAACCAAAACATGTCCACGTGGAGGCTTTAGCTGGGCCTTCCCGTACTTAGACTTTTCATACAACTTCCTAAAGGGTCCTGGGACACATGGAGGGACCGCGCTTGTTTAGGGTCTCTACCTTTCAGGACCATCTCAAAATACGCCATTAAGACATGTAATAGGCGGGGAAACAGAGGAGAGGGCCCATGGGGAAATATGGAACTGTTTCCTCTTTGGAAGATAGGGATAAAATTGTAAGTTGAAGTGCAGGTCCACTGGGACCCACTGGGACACGTGCCAAGCCCATTTTCTAAGGGCGGAGGGGTAGAGAAAAATGGCGACATTTTACCTTTTTCTGAAAATTATAAAATGACAAAAGGTACCCCTAGACTCGTTTCCAATCACATTTTGCCATGTGGAGGGCTCGATTAAAAGTTCAAATGCGGGATCAACGGTAGTGTGCATTTCATCCGATTTTTCCACCATCGAAGCTCCAGGATGTTTGGAAACGCATCTTTGCATCATTCTTCATCAATTTTTTTGCAAATTTGTGTCGTTTTGGCCTACAAGGTTCAATTGAATTAATTTGGGAGCTCAATTTGTCAATCTGAAGTACTTTTGAGAAGGATTTTTGCTCGCTCGTGCGAGGAAGCAAAACACCGAGATCCGGGTTCTGAGAATAAAATTTTAGAGGAAAAGGAAGGACAAGGGATGAAATGATGAAAGTGCAAGCACGAAAGGTGAAAAAGGTGTTGCCAGAGCAAAAATGGATGACCTATCAAGACCAGCTACGCGGAGGCTCCGAGAAATGATTAAAAAGGGGATTTCTCGCATGACAAAATCAGAATGATTAAAGGGACTCCCGAGAAGTTGTGGCATGACATCCTAGTCAGTAGTCGAGGGCCCAAGAAACATGATCTGTTCACAGTTGGTCCACCTGGCAGATTTTGGATATGAATTTGTTAAATGTCTGTCTAAAACAAATTAGTAGCAAGCAAAGGTCCCTTGAATATTCCTCTCTTTTGAGGGGAAAAGGTGCTACAGTGCCAAGGATGAAGAATATGCCTCCAGTTAGAGAAATGATGCAAATATTTGCAATGATTCACCTTTTTAGAAACACCTGTAAACCTTTTTACGAGTCTGTTGAATGTCACCTTCTACAAATCATGATCCGATATGTGCAACAAAGGTGCTTTGAATATTCCTCTTTTGGGGGAAAATTGGATGTAAAAGGGTGTATTATAAATGCAATGAGATTACTCTTGCAAAAGGTCGGGAGTTCATTTTCACGAGAAAATTTTGAGAAAAGCTCATCCTCTGAGAAAACTTTCTAAGAAACCAGGTTAACTTCCTCTGTGTTAGATTTTCCTTCATGTTGAGTTGGTTACAAGTGTATAGCCATCAACAAGCTCTGAGATTGTTTAAATAACTCTCCCCTCTGATGAATCTGATAAATTTTGAGTTAATTTGTGTCAAATCTTTGGCAAATTTTGTGTTTATTTCACTTTTAGAATGTTTGCAAGTAGTTTTTCTTGTTCTATTGCAATCTTGTATCAAAACCTATTTGAATCACACAGTCTCAATCCTTATGATAGTTTAGTGGCATCGGCAATTTCATTTTTAGAAGAGCTTTCATCCGGGAATGAAATAAACGATTTAAAATCACTTTTCTTTCATTTGTTGAAAAAGATTGTTTGTAAGCCTCCTGTGTACCTCAAGCGTGACTAATCTTAGATTTTGATGTTTTATTAGGTCTTCTAACTCGAGCCTTCATGCTTTAGGATCTCAAAGATTGTGTGAAAAGTGCATGTCTGGGCATCCATTGATGCATACCTTCTGGTTGAAGGAATGTTTTAACTATTTTTGAAGCTTTTTGTTATTGAGTTCTCCATTTGTTGTGAAGTTTCTCAAGGATCTAGAAAATTCCAATCTATCTTGTTGATCTCCCACTAAAAAATATTCAAATAACCAATCCTACCCCGAACTACCCTTGTTTTGCTCTGTATATCCATAAAAGAACAAAATCCATTTGCTAAAGTATGCAAAACAAATCAGGATTCTAAATGTCTTTAGTAACCTTTGCCTTGTGTTGAAAATATCCCCATAATCTGGAAGTGACAACTCATGAGAGTCAGATTTGGTGTGTTGATCATATTTTCCCCAAGGTCTTCTCTATAAAATTTGTGCACAAGAAGGATTTACCAACATCCTTCAATAATCAGAGGTTACAAAATAGGTTCTCTTACCTTGGTTGAAAGGCACAACCTAAAATAGTTAGGATAAGGTCACATCCTTTTAAGGTGCTACCCACTTCTTCAAAGCATGAGTGTTAAAAAGTTAGATAGATCACTTCCCCACTTACAAAATGACATACATCAATCATCTATTTCCTCCGAGTGTCTTGTCAAATCCATGATGTTGCTCAACCTTTGAAGGAGATTAAATCGGGTACTAATACCCCACCTTTAGGGATGAACTTGATTTTGTCTTGATTTATGAAACTCCCAATAGAATTGTATTTGAGGGATTCATTATAGACACGAAGTAGATTGGGTCCCACAAAAGACCAAGTTGCTTTGTAAAATTTGCATGGGAAACCATCCGGACTGATGATTTGTCATCAGCCTAAACAAAGTAAGGCAACATGGAGCTCCTCCAAGGTAAGTGGCACATTGTAGTGGGCCTCGCTTTCAGGGGAAATCTTAGTAGGCACCACATCAATACATTTATACAAAGCAACGATTCACTCAATCGAAACCTCTTGATCTTGAAAAACCAAATGGTAGTGCTCAAAAAAATCATTTGTGATATCTAGGAGCTCCGTGAGTCACCGATTCGAATCATAGATAATCGTGACATGTTTAAAGTGACATCACTTACTTCACCTCAAACAGGGGAAAATGTAGACACCTAAATTATGCTTTTGCAATCTTATTGCTAAAAGCACACTAATCACTCACATTCTTACCATTTCCATTATAATTAGTGATTTTTGCTAATTAACTAATGTTTCTTACCATTTTGGTTAATTAATAATGCTTTGTTGATTACCTAGCCTCTTTCACATTCAGATGCCAATTTACGACACATCGTAAGTCAAAATCCTCTTCCAAACAAACAATTAGCGATTATTAGCTAATTAAGCCTATTTTACCCTTGTTTTGGTCAATAAACCCTATTATTGGCTCAAACCCCTCTTCCAACCATTCAAAATCACCCCATTTCCCTCCAAGACATCTCGAAGGCTTCAAAAGCTTATCCTAGCCTCTTAATTGACCCTAAGTGGTTGATTAAGGCTCCTCACATCCTAATCACTTGTTAATTCACTAATCATGATTAGCAAACCTTAATCTACTTTTTGCTTTTAGTCCCACATGCACCAAGATGCAAGTTTTCCCCAAATAGAAAACTATAAAAAGGACTAACCACATACCTTTAAACTTTACACCATGCTTTGAATTGCATATCATATAAGAAATATGATTAAGAGCCTTACTTCCTCCTTGGATTAGCTTGCTCAATATTTTCCTCCAATCTTCATGTTGGTTAGTAGAGGGATATCTAATATGGCCTTGTAGCCATTGTTAGAGAGATCCTCTCACCATTTGTGAAGTAGCAACAAACCATAATTTGATTGCTCTTAGATCTATTTAGGTCTATGTTAGTTAGCAATTCATACTAAGTAGGCATGCTTTAGCTAAGATTGATTGATATCATGTTAGTTATTTTAAGTGTTCCATTAAGATTTAATCATTGATGTTACTATTGTTAATTCCTATCTTTGTTAATAGACTATGTGGTGTTAGTCTACTTATTTATCTTTGCAAGAGTTTTTAGTAGATATCGGTAGTGCTCAACAAAAGAATTTGTGATATCTGGGAGCTCCGTGAGTCGCTGATGTGAATCATAGATAGCTTTGATCTGTTGATAAACATGCTTGGCTCAGAGGGATTTGAAAAATATTTTAGAGGATTTGTCTCCCACCTTAAGCCAATGCAACCTCGATCGGATCTAAGCATCGGGGACCGAATGAGACTCGATGAGCTTAAGCTTGTGCTAGATTTCAGCTTCCTAAAGTTGGAGAGGAATATCAAAAGGATTGGCCTCCAATAACAACGAGATCTGTCTAAATTCTTTGTGCAGAGCCGAATTGGCTCGCTTACGGACTCGGGCCACCGCTTCAATCGGCAGAGAAACTGGGTGGTGCGCTGAATCGCCGCTTCCCCATGAGATCCAAGCAAGAACGAAAGGTGGACGTAGTGCCATGTTCCATACCTTGGAAATGAGTGGGACCACCCTGGGACTCAGTAGAGTGAAATTAAGATAGAATTGATTATTGGGAACCTTGAAAAGGGCACCCTACCAATCAAACTTAAATGTAATCAAGTGGTGATATGAAAAAATCACATCGAGACCATATGTTGACAAAATAGGAGCTTTGCATGTCAAAATCAAAGAAGGTCTATTGTGAAATAAGTACACAATCGAGTATTTTTAAAACTCGATCATATCCATCTCAAAGATTGGTCCAAGTATACCAAGCTTGGGCTTTAAATTCTGTTGTCATCTGAGCAATGGATCGGAAAGTCCCCAACAAATTTTAAAGAAATGTCAGGCCGCATCCTCACCGACACACTAGTGTATAGGAAGGGTGCCACATTTATCATCTAGATGCTCTATCATATTAAATTCACCACACACCAACCAATAAGTTGAAGGTAAGTTATCACCTAACCATTTCCATAAATTTTTTCTTTCGGAGCCGTCATTAGGGGCATAAACATTAAGAATACCAAAAGTAAAATCATTAATAGCCATAATCACCCACACAACCCGATTAGTAGGATCTTGGCCCGAGGAAGTGATTAAGGTTGAAAATTTCGATGCAATGGAAATGTTAGCACCACCTTTACCATTAATGTGCTGCATATGAAAATGTGTAAAATATGGGGCAATGCAAGTTAGAGTATTCTGAAGTAAAAACCAGAAATTTTAATTTCCTATAAATAAATAATATCTAAACTATCAATATGCTAACAAGCTAAACGAACAAAGAATTTTTGAGAGGGCTCTATCAGACCCCAAACATTCCATGAGATGAAATTCATGAAAAATTAGACATATCAAACTCCCCTGTCTCGTTTGTAATTCCATCCTCCGAGCCGAGAATGGAAAAATTATTGGCAAGTGGAATCTGGTCTGAATCAAGAATCTCAACTTGAATGGAGTGGCATTTGGCCCCATTATCCCTTCACATGATGTAGGACACCTCCCGGGTGGACTGCGAGAGTGTCATAGAGGAAGAGAGGTTGAAGCAAGATTCCCATAATTCTTAGAACTTGAAAGAAAAACCTAGCTCTGCGAGGGTTTGGAAGGAATGGAAAATGACAGGTAGGTGGCTCCGAGTCCAAATTATCCTTGACGAAGGAGGGGAAGGAGAGGGGGAAAATGGAACCTCTTGAGAAAGTTTCACACCAGATCCCTTCTTATTCCCTACCGTAGTCCAACCATCACCCAAGGGTCAACCTTAGGCTTGAAATCGTGGTTTTGTCATCACGGCTTGGAATGAGCAAGCAATGGACAATCACGAATGTGGTGATCCGGGGCTTAATAGCAAAAATGCGTGTTGGGGAGGTTAAAATAAACCACCTTTTGAGAGATAAGTAAGGACCCAACTTGAATATCTAGGTGGTCCCGTAGATCTTTCACAAGGTCAACTTTGACACACACATGCTTGTTAGGTCAAGTGAAAAAGAATCGCTCTTGTTTTTGGAAATTCACCCTGTCAATGAGTTTTTAAATCTTTATAAAAAAGGACCAGAGATGAACAGGAAGACTGGTAATTTCAATCCAAACGGAACCTTTAAAGAAACCTGGTTGGTGGGACTAAAATCAAAAGTCCACCGAGAAAGCACTAACACATTATTTCCCAAATACCAAGAAGCTACCTTAAGGAGGGCTTAAATCGAGAAGGCTAAACCAAATAGAACAGATAAGACCCTTGGTGAGGTAACAGATACTCGAAACCAGGATACTGCTAGACTCCCAATGTTTTTTAATCTAGTTTTGAAGGTAGGCTTATGAGGGAATACAACCACAAAAATAAGCAATAAGGCAATTGTTTTGATACCACTTGACCACAGGGTCTAAACTTTCAACAGAAATAACAACATCCGGGGAGGATTCAGAGTCCATACCTTGTCGTAGACTTTCAAGACAAACTTCCACACACACTTGGGAATCATTTCCACCTTCAATTGCAATAGTTGTTGCAATGGAAGGAAAGGCGGCCATTTAAAGGCAACTTACCACCTCAACGATGGAAAAATAGTCGGATTTCACTATGATATGACGGGATAACCCTAAGAAAGCTAGGGAGGCACAACTTACACAATATCGTATGGTAAGCGAATGAACGGAAAAAACCTAGTAAAGTCAAAGTTTTCTTCTATATCACTAATTTTAAAATCATGTTACTTTTCATTTTTGTCAAAAAGTTCCTTAGTCTTTGTTGATGTGCCATAATATGATCCATAACAACCACTCATTCATCTTTTAGCTTGTTTAAATACATAGTCCCTTTCTCTAAAGAATTTTGAAAGTGTTGATCATCAATAGCTTTTCTTTATAGGAGGGTTAGGTAATTCCAAATTTATGGGGATCATAACATCTAGACCATACAACAATTGAAAAGGAAACATACTTATTTCTCTCTCTGGAGTTATATGATTGGCCCACAAAGCATTGTATAAATTTTATGTCAATTCCTTTGATTCTCATCAACCAATTTACATATAATAATGAAAATATTTTATTGGTAGATTCTACTTGCCTATTTCCTTGTGGGTAGTAATCAATAGTGAGGCAAGGAAATACCATAACTATAGAAAATTCTGATGAGTTCATAAACATAAAAGTTTAAAGCATTATTTGTGAACATTTTTGATGTAACCCAAAATGAACAAAAATGTTATCCTTTAGAAAATTGTAGACAACTTCAAAAGTTGTTTGTTTCACTCGGGATAACTTCAACCCACTTTGTGAAGTAGTCGGTTGTTATGAGCCATGAGTGTGACTAACAATTGAATGAGAAGTAAATGCACCAATGAAATCAAGCCCCATTGTGGAAATGGTTCTTCACTTATCACTTTGGTTTTAATGGAAAAACTAAAAGCCTTGCATACCAATAAATTGTTAACAAAGATCACACTTAGATATCCATTTCACAACATCTCTAAAAAGTGTAGGCTAATAATATCCTCCTTTCAATATTTTATATGTCATTACTAGAGAAGAAAAATATCCTCCACATGCTTGATCATGATATACTTTCAACAACCTTTTTGTTGTTCTCTATTGATCCGTATCGAAAATAATTTGTAAACACACGTTTACAAATTTCTTCAAACTCAATTCTTCGGATTTTAATTCAGCTTTACGATTTTCCCATAATTGATAAATGATTAAAAATTGTGAGATAAGATTGTGGTGAATAGAAAAATCAAGAACATACGAGAAAATCTTGACACAAGCAATTAATAATGGAGCTTGGCACAAAGCCTACATTTACGGGTCCATAAATATGAGATCAATCTATTAAAAGTATACCTTAAAACACTTACAATTTCATGTATAAGATAATTCAATACCTTCCCCAATTTCCACAAAGTGTTCTTCCCGCAAGTCTCTTTATAATTTTTCTCACCAAAATGCCTTTATCTCCCAAAAACCCCTCTAAGGCTTACACTGTCAATTCATTACCTTTATTCAAATATCAACTTTCTCATTTATAGATTTTCCCACACTTCATGGCCCAACGATGACCATTTTGGTTAGGGGGTCGATCCCCTCTAACCCCCATTGACCGATTTTTACCCTTTTGGGATATTTATCCCACATTTTGTGTGTGGTTGGTGGAGACATGGTTTAAATAGGGATTAGTGGTTGTAGTGAGTTGGATTTGAGCCACTTTTGATATGCCACGTTGAGGTGGTTAACGTGTCAATGGAGAGAGTTGTGCTAGCTTGGTTGGTACATAAGTGAGTTGGGTAGCGCCAAGGTTGGTTGCGAGCTATGTGGGATACATGGAGAGGTGGTATGACTAGACGACATAGTTGGTTAGGAGTTGAGCTATGTTGATTGGTGAGTTGGCACCCACACTAGGCATGTCGGTGCATGGCAAAAATGCATAGTAATTGGTTTAAAATATAACGAACTTTGATCCCACTTGTATGGTGTAGAAATATAAAGAGGCATATATAAACAAAAAATTGAAAACGGTAATATGAAGATATGGAGGTAAAAGAAGCCCTCCATAAAAATAGTGTGTCGACCTTGGTTGAGGGCCCTTAGCCAACAAATAAAGAAGGCCCACTAGTACGATAATGAGAGTCAAAGGCTAGAGGTGAAAAAACCCTTTTGTTTAAAATTGCATTACTACTTGTCGCATTTCAATTGGTCCACATGGTGAGTGTGCACATGTCCATGTCATCTTGAACTTGCGTGTAGACCCATATTTTTCCAGATTGATAATTTTTTTAGCATGTGATAACTTCGCATCGACCTCCATTTTCAAATTTCAGCATATCGTCGAAATCTCTCGACCGATCTATGCAAAGAAACTAATTGCAATAGATTTAGATAAGATTGTAAATTGGGGTTGCTCAAGAAGGATCGCCTAGATCACACCTCCCCACCGAAAAACATTTAGAAATCTAAAATTACTTTAATTGGTAATGAGGTGAGGGTACTTCTTCCTCACCTTTCGATTTCCATCCATTTTTCCTTGTTCGGATACATTCCTTTCAAACCCACACAAAGATACTCCACATCACCCCTTCACAAAGTTCTCACCTTCCTATCTAGAATGATATCTTCCTACAACTCATCCAAATACTCAAGAAAAATCATCAATAGAAGGTACATAAATGTTATCATCATGATCCATAATCATAGGAGGCTCATAAAATTTCATATTTTCCACATTTACAACTAAATAAATTTGCATGTAAGGAGGTAAATCTAACTAGAAAGCATTATTACCAACTTTTTCCAATATTCGAATGGACCATACCGAATTGGTTTTAACTTTTTACCTTCATTTTTCAGCCGGTCCTTGCTGATGCAAAACCAGATCGACTCACCCACTTGGAATTTGTGATCAGTTCAATGTTTATCATGCCCATCCTTATATTTAGCTTGAATTTTCTCTAGTTTCTCTTGAAAACCGATGGACCAAATGTATCTTCTGCAAAAAAAAATTTTTGGCTTTGTCAATATCACTATGTCCATTAACAACAAATTCTTGTCCAAAAGAGAAATCCAAAGGAGATTTAGGTAGATATCCAAAACAAGTCTCAAAAGGAGACTTCATAGTAGAAGAATGAAGTGCACAGTTATAAGCATGTTGCACATAATACAAATGTTCATCCCATAACTTAGGATGTTTACCATAATAATATATGAGAAGATGTACCACTGTGCGGTTTACAACCTCTTTTTGACCATCGGTTTGTGCAATGCTTTTCTTCTTGAGCTTAGTTTCCATCAAGTCCCATAAAGTTGAAAAAAATACCCCAAGAAAATAGGAATCTCGATAAAAATAATATAAGTGGGTAAACCAAAATGAACCCATACATGCTAGAAGAATAAGTGTGCAGTCCCTTCACCAATAATTTGTTTTATACAAGGAATCAACACACACATTTTGCTAAATCTATCCACAACCACATATAAATAGTCATGTTTTCTCTGTGACATGGGAAAGCCTCCTACAAAATATGTGGATATAATGTCCCCAAGGATGAGTAAGGACAAAAGAGGAGTGTAAAGTCTTAACTTCCTATTGCTAGGCTTGCTCGTGGCACAAATAACACATCCTTTTATATATTTGGCAACATGTTCTTGTAACAATACATTTGTAAATGTGCAACTATTTTACCGACACCAAAATGACCAGATATAAGAGAAGTGTGAGATTCCCTAATCATATGCACTCTTTCATCCCGCAGAATACAAATTTTACCCGAATGATACAAGAGTCCATCATGCACATGATAGTCCAATTCTCCCACCTATTTACCACTCATCAAATCTTCATACACTTCTTTAAAATTAACATCATTAGCATATTGTTCTTTATAACTATCATGAACTAAAGAACTATGTTGTAAGAGAATAGATGCAACAAAAACATGAGGTCTAGATAACATATCAACAACCTTATTTTGTATACCTTTCTTATACCTGATCACAAGATGGTAATGCTATAAGAAATCCATCCAACGAAAGTGTCTAGACTATTGCAGCTTGGTCTGTGATTGGAGATACTAGAGGGTTGATGATCTATATGAATAATTGTTTCCTTTCCCATTAAGTAATGTTTCCACTTTTTCACACTTTGCACCAAAGCATACAACTCTTTATCATAAGTTGGATAGTTTTTTACCGCACTCGTGAAGGTTTCAGAATGATAACAAATAGGTTTTCTATTTTGCATCAAGACAACCCCCATTGCATATTCATTGGCATCTATTTCAATCTCAAATGGTTGTTGTAAATATGGAAGTGCTAAGACAAGAGCAATACTTATATTTTCTTTCAATGTATCAAAATATTTTTTATGCTTGCCTCCCCATTGAAATACATGTTTATTGTTAGTCAAAGAATGAAAAGGAGATGCAATAAATGAAAAGTTAGCAATAAAATTTCTCCAATATTGAACTGCACCAAGAAATCTCCTAACCTCGGTTACATTATTGGGTTTATGCCAATTCACAATGACCTCAAATTTTTAGGATCAATTTTCAATTTACCATGTCCCACAACATAACCCAAATAAATCAAAGATGTTTTCCCAAATTCACATTTAGACATCTTCAGATATAATTTCTCCTTTCTTAAAACATCCATGACTTTTTGAATATGAATGACATGATCTTCCCATGTTTTGCTAAAGATCAAAATATCATCTAAGTAGATTATCACAAAATCATCTATGAATGGCTTGAAAACATCATTCATCACACACATGAATGTAATCAGTGTATTGCACAATCCAAAAGGCATAATAAACCATTAAAACAAACCTTGTTTTGTTTTAAAATTAGTTTTTCAAATATCACCTTCACTGATTCTAACCTAGTGATAACCACTTCTTAAGTCTAACTTAGTGAAATAAAATAAATTAATTAATCCAATAAATCCTCAATACAAGGAAGAGGGTACTTATTTTTTACCGTGATCTTTTTCAAAGCAAGAAAATCAACACACATCCACCAGGTGCCATCTTTCTTTGGCAACAAAAAGATAGGTGAACTACATGGAGATGAGATTAGACGAATAAATCCTTTTTCCAAAAAATTCCATCACCTATTTTTTGATCTCCTCATTCTTGACCATGGACAATCTATACATGGAAATATTAAGAAGAGGTGCATCCTACAACAATTGTATCTCATGTTGAACTCCTCTTTTAGGAGGTAAACCTTATGGATCCTGAAACACATCATCATAGTTAGAAACAATTTTAATCAAATCATTTCTATGTTTAGGATCACAATCCTCAAAAGCCTTAGAATGATATTTTTCTTTGGTTTAATAACCATGAGCACAAATTTCTTGCTTGAATTTACAAGCCTTTTCATTTGTCCTACAAAAACTAAAGAAATACTTGTTTTCACACGATGAGCTCTAACAATGTATTCAATCCCATATTTTACAAGCAAGTATTTATTCTCTTCCTTGTAGAAGATTGTTTTTCTATCATAAATATATGGACTTCCCAAAACCACACCACAAATGTCTAATGGAACAACATCCAAATCAACCTCATCAATGAACTTTTTAGTAATGACAAATCTAAACCTACAAGTTTTTGTTACTGTAATTTTGCATCATCACAAACCCAACCCAAAGGATAAGGCTTAGGATGTGGTTTGGTTTGGAGTCCCAATTTCTTCACAACCTCCTCTGAAATTAGATTAGCTTGAGATCCACTATCAAATAGAGTGTCTATTTTTGTATTTTAGAAAAATCTAAGGTGGAACAACTCATTTCTTTTCTTCTCATCATGCATAAATTGTTGTTTAGAAGAAGAAGCAACATTAGATGAACTAGTGCTAGAAGAAGAGGAAGAATTACAACCTTGTAAACCCATGGCTGTGATCTTGGTCTCATCACCGGAATCAGATCCAAGATCTTGTTGCACCATAGTGTTGGTCTTCTTTTCTTTCCCTTTCTTATTGTTAAACCACTTAGGCTTTAGCTCCGAATGTAATTTCCAACACTTAGATTCATCATGATTCTTTTTGCAATGATTACAAAATGGCTTATCATCTTCTTTTTTAACTGTATAAGTAGTTTTTTTGCTTACCCTTTCCTTTATCTTGTTCTTTTGAACTTTTATCTTTACTTTCGATTGCTTGTTTTTACTTTTTTTTGAAATTGACTCTTTGGACACTTTCCCCTTGCTTCCAAATGAGTATCTTGCACACACACCACATCAAGATTAGTAGGATTAATCATGTGAATAATATGTATCAAATATCTATATAAACCACCAATATTTTTCAAGTAGTGTTTCTTGCGTATGAAGAGAAATACCCAAAATGAGAGCCCTTTTTCTAAATTCTATCAGTATAATCCTAAACACTTTATCCCTTAGTTTTCCTTTATCATTTACTAGTTTTGATATAAAATGATCCATAATCAAAAACAATTTACAAACACACCTTTAAAAATTGCTTAAAACTTGATTTTTCATATTTTAATTCAACTTTTATATTTTCCCGCAATTGATAAATGATTAAAAACTATGAGATACGACTATGGAAAATTGAAAAACTAATAAAATACAAATAATTTCAACACAAAGAATTAATAATGGAGTTCGGCATGAAGCCTACATCTTCGAGTCCATAAATATGAGACCGATATTTTAAAAGTATACCTCAAAACACTTACAATTTCATGTACAAGGTAATTCAAGACATTCCCCAATTGCCACAATGTTCTTCCTGCAAATTTAACCCTGGTCCTTTTACAAAATTTCTCACCAAAATGCCTCTATCTCCCAAAAACCACTCTAAGGCTTGCATAATCGATTCATTACCTTTATTCAAATATCAGCTCACTCATTTATAGAGTTTCCCACACATCATGGCCTAATAACAACCCTTTATCTTAGTATATGGGATGTTAGGGGGTCGATCCCATTTAACCCCTATCGACCCACAGCTTACCCTTTTAGGATCTTTATCCCACATTTTATGTGTGGCTAGTGGTGACATGGTTTAAATATGACTTAGTGGTTGTAGTGAGTTGGATGTCGAGCCATTTTTTCTATGCCACATTGAGGTGGTTAACATAACGGTGGAGAATTGTGCTAGCTAGCTTGGTCGACACACAAGAAATTTGGGTAACGCCATGGCTAGTAAGATGTGTGGGATACATGGAGAGTTGGTATGTTGACCTGGTGGAGTTGGTTAGGAGTTGAGTTATGTTGGCTTGGTGAGTTAGCACCCAAACTTGGCATGTCGGTACATGGTAAAAATGCATAGTAATTTGCTTAGAAATATAACGAGCTTTAATCACATATGTATGGTGTGGAAATATGTAAAGACATATAAAAACAAAATCTTGATAATGGTAATATGAAGAGATGGAGGCAAAGACACCCCTCCACAAAAGAGTTTTTCGACCTAGATGAGGGCCCCCACCAAAGAAATAGTGGGGCCTTCTTGTTCGATAATGAGTGTTGAAGACCGAGGTGAAAAATACCCTTTTTTCAAAACTACATTACCACTTGTCGCATTTCTATTGGTCCAAATGGTGATTGTACACATGTCCATGTCATCTCGAACATGCACGCAGACTCCATATTTTTCTAGATTGACCAAAAATTCGGTGTGCGATAACATTTTCATACGAACTCCATTTTCATATTTCATCATACCATCGTAAAGATATCAACCGACTCTATGTAGTGATATTGATTACAAAAAAATTTAGAGAAGATCGCAGATCGTTTTTCTCAAGAAGGATCCTTTGATCATCTATCCACACATCATAAATAACATCCATCAATTCCCCTTTTGAAATGAAATGAAAATATCTTAATATAATTCATTTGTGATATCAATAAACAATACTCTAAGAATTTTATCATAAACATCATTTTCTTCAACTTTGTTATAATTTTTAGTGATCAATCGACACAATCCTCAACCTCAAACTAACTTATTTGGATTGATATCAAGGTCGATTCTTGAACCTTGGAAATTTAATTTCCTCTCTTTGTGCTAAGTTATTATTGGGTGAGAATATATTCCATAGCAAGATACCATACAAGAACTATTTTTTTAATTATTGGTAAATAGTTTTTGAAAGGACTATACCTCGCATATAAAGAGGGCCTAAAATCCATAATAGGAGTGAAAAGAATCACAAAAAGGATCAAGATCCGATAAGTCATAAGAACCAAAGGTAACCAAAGAGAAGTTACCACAAAACAGCTAACCAGTTCAACACTACAAAAAGTAGCTAAAAACAACAAAAACACGAAGGAAGGTAAAGAATAAAGAAACGTAGCTCCACATTTACTTCTTGGTGGCTTTGGCGATTCTGGATTTGATAGTTTGCCAATAGGTAAACTAAGCCAATGTCGTCATGTGAGTAGGGTTAGAAGTATCCAATTTTTGAATGGTCTCGCTTTGCTTTCTTTTCTCGTGCCCCAAAGAGTTGCTGGGATTTCACCGAGAACAGACGCGTTGCGGACATGCCGCTCAAGAAAGTCTTTGATTGCACTAAAAATAGCCATATTATGGTCATGATGAGTCTTGGCTTTCCCTAGACGGTTGTCCAGGGAGTTTAGTTTTTATAAATATCCTCAACTTGTTTATTGTCAAGATCAACCTCCTCCTCCTTCTTCCTCTTACCTTTTTACTTAGCCAAGTTTGAATGTGAACTATAATTCCTCTTACCATACAAGAACTATTGAATGTGAATTCAAAATATAAAATTCAAATTGTTTAACTACTTTGACAACCACAAAAGCATATTTTTTATTCTCGAGAGCAATTGAGTTCATGATCCTTCAATCCATATCTCATGAAAGTAATTGGGAAAACATTATCTTCTTCATTTTTTGAACTGAAAACAAAGGACAAATTATGCTCATAAGCATAGAAATAAATGATTAAATATTTATAAAAATGGGACAAACCAACACAAGGGAACTTGTAATATCAACCATAATAGAATCAAAGGATTTATATCCTTCATCACTCCAATAAAAGCATTCTTTCCCCTCATCATGTTATCAATATGTCAAACGAGTTCAATAAATCTAGAACAAACCTTCTCATAAAATTCACTTTGTCGAATAAAGAATGGACTCCTTGTTTCACTCGGAAGGGAGTGTCATCTTTTTATTGCTTGGACTATTTCTAGATTTATCTTAATCCCATTTTTTTGATTTAATATGCCTAATTATCTTTCCTTCCATTACTCCAAATACCGACTTCTTAGGATTTAAGGAGACACCATGAGTTCTAGCCCTCTCGTAATACTTTTGTTTTGATGATCTTCCCCTTTCTTTGAAAAGGCTTCCAGTCATCAAGGTACACCACTATGCACTTATTCTTGAGATTGTGAAATGATAAATCCATAGCCCTTTGAAATTTTAGTTTACATTAATTAGCCCAAAAGGCATCCTTTTGTAGGAAAATGTGGCCTAAGGAGTGGTAAATGTTGTTTTATGTTGATCATGTGTTGTTACTTCTATTTGATTATACCCAAAAATCATCTAACATAGGTAGCATTTTTATCCAATGATAACTTGTAAAATTTAATTCATTATAGGAAGATGGAAATTTTCTTTCAAAGAGGCCCTATTCACATTACAAAAATCAACACAAATTCTTATTTCCCTGTGTTTCTTATGAACATGCACAATATTGGCTATCCACATTGAGTGACAAATGGGAAAGATGATTCTCGCATTCAACATTTTTAGAATATCTTCATAAATTGTTCTAGAAATTTTGGCATTATAATGCCTCTTTTTGTTTGAATGTTAGCACTCCTAATTTCAAAGGAATGTAATTTTACATTTTTTAGGCTTGAAGAATTTTAAATTAGCATAAGAGTAGGCCAAAAATATACATACGATTTGAGGAGCACAACAAAATTCCTTTTATCCTCTTGGGAACAACATTTTCAATATTGAAAAGCCCGGGATTTTCCTTGGACCCAATATCCACCTTTTCAAAATTAGTTGATTCATAGGTTCTATCTAATGAACTAATTTTTACAAATTATTCATGCCTATCAAAAATTTCTTCTAGAGATGCAAATCCTAAAAATCTTATTTCCTTTGAAATTTATGAAGCCTTCTTGATCTACCACTCTCAATTCCTTCTTCATAATTTGAAGAAAATAAATTCCCTATATCTAGCTTCACTACCTTCAAAATATAGATTCTTGAAATTGTCCCTTTGTTCAAGAAAATAAATTATTTTTCCATCATCATTAAAAAATTTCTAATTCTCAAAATTATTTGGAATGTTGGGCAAAATACCATTTCAATGATATATTTTTACTAATCAAAATATAAATGTGGTATAAGAGGAGACACGAACACTTTGTTAAGGTATCTATTTTGACGTTCTTTTCTCTTACAGAACATTAATTTAAAATAATTTGAAAACCTCAATACAATCCTAGACTCTATTTCTGTAATATATAGTTGTTTCAATTTTTACTTGGAATAATTTTCTTATGTATTTAACCATGATCTCAACATAAACTTGATATTTCAAATTCTTAATTCCCATTTCTTCAATTCAAAACTATTATTGGTTTTCATGAGTTGAAATTTTTATGAAAAGGGATGAATTTTCCCACAAGGAGACACAAGTTATACACATGCTCCCGAGCCAATGAAAGAGAAAGTTCCATCAAATTCCATTGTCCATTTTTTTGGGATATTATTTTGTGACAATGGGATAACTAAGACCTTTTCGACATAATCATGTAATTACCATGACCCAAATCTTGATATAGAATATCATATCTAAGATCATTTTTTTAATTGTGTACTTGGTGTGTCTTTCTAGCAATAGTTTTTTCATTTTTCATTTGACTGAAGCAAAGCATGATACCAATCCATTTGAATTCCCCCCCTACATATTTGCAAAAACTCCTACTTAGAATCATCTCATAATAAGTTCGGATATTAGCTACTAGGATAGTGGTCTTAACTTTCTTCTTTAGGAACATCGCAAGTGCAACTTGGGAATATTTGATATTCCCAACCAAAGGCGCTTGTTTTGTTTCCATGGAATAACATGAAGCAAGTTTTGTATTCAAAGTAAGACCAAATGTATGACCACCCTAAAATGGGATGACATTATTAGAGGCCCCATAATCAATAATGCAATTGTGTAATGTATGGCCTCATATAAGGAATGACACATAAAAGGATCAATTTCCCAGAGGTGGATGGAGAGGATGCTAAAAAAATTATGAGGCAACGACTTTAGGACTAGCAGACTACTTTAAAGGATGGAGAAACATGAGTCATTTTTAAGGTGGCACCTTTGATAAATCTGACTAATTTATCAAATCGACAGACGTGTTTGCAAAGTATTCAACCTCGTGTATTTGAAACTTATATTTTTGACATGACCATTTATACCAAATGAATAAGAAGTGTAAACTTATGAAACAATAGAGATAATGGTTTTAACACTTTCATTCTTAGAGGTGACACTATCTTTTGAGATAAAGGCACTTTGGAAGAAGGAGGAAAAGTATTTATTTATTTTTTGAAGGATTTGGAAGAATAGGAATGGGAGACCCTTTCTTAGCAATGACAAAGTGACTAGAGTAATTTTTAGAGAATATTTATATTTTTCCTCTATGCTAGGTTGTACCACTTCTTTCTTCTTGAAAGTTGTGATTAGGTTAGAACTACACAAGAGTATTTATTCATGTCCTCTACAGCTTCATCCTAGTCATATTTTGATGAATGGTAGTCCATGAAGCCAATAGTAGAGTCTTCTTGAAGTTCTTCCACTTCTTATGTTTCCTCCATGATTTATTCTTCTTCTTCCTAAATTTCACATGTAACATACACTTTATTTTTGAAAGAAGGGACTTCAATAGCTAGCCTTGTTTGAACAACAAGTAAATGGTTCCAACTACCAAAGCTCCTCCTTAGGATGTCTTTATATGTATTGGTTAGAATGTTCTGATAAATTTATTTCTTAGAGGTAATCAAATAATTTGCCAATTTTTGAATAAGTGGATCTAAACTACTTTGACAGAAAAATTTAAGCCTTACTCTTAGTCACTCCTTCTTCAACTTCATAAACATGGTAAAATCATCTTCTACACCGATAGCCATTTGTTGAGCATCATATAAATCTACTAGCCAACTTCTTCCTAGTGCAAATCCAACTTCTAGAACTTGAGCATTACTAAGAAATAATTTATGATGTTTAGTTGTTGGTCAAACATTAATGGGAATTTGTGTATAAACATGTTAAATTTAGAAACAAATTATCTCATGGTTTTGTAAGTATCTTTCTTCATCTCGAGAAATATAAGACAAAAGAGCTTGAACATATTCAACTAGTTTAAATCTTGCCTTGAATTTAGTACACATAATATCCCAATTGGTAATATTATTTGAATCAAGATGGTATAACCATTTGGTCATATTATCTTACAATATTTTTAAAAAGGATGATAGAAACATCCTTGTGTGTTACTCTTAAGACTCAACATGCAACAAAAATGATGTGATATGTTCATTTGGAAGCTATTTTCTATCTCCTCTAAATTTTGGAAAATTCTTTCTACTTTATTTTGGAAAATCATGATGTGGTTGAGCCAAATCTAGAGGTCCAATGTTTTTTTCCCCAAGGAACTGGTGATGCCATCAGTGGGAAAAATAATTTTTATAGGTAAAACAATGCCTAATAAGACTAAAGTCTTTCTTAAATTGGTTCCTATTTCAAGAACTTATCTTCCCGCTAATTTGAGGTGTATTGATATACCTTCTATTTTTATTTTTCTTCTTTAGAGACAATCTTCCTATTACGTGGAAGTGTATTAAAAACCTTGTATTTTTCTCTTTCTTCTTTAGAGACAATTTAAAATCATGTTGTTGTTGTAAATCAAAGAAATGATCTTTTGATCCTTGCACTTTTCTTCCCGGTGAATCTTCTTCTCGCAGATTTTTAAAGTGCTTATTGTTGTGCACGTTTGACGATATTTCCCGCTCCTATTTCCGCTTAATGAAAGGGATACAAGAAATCAAGAAACTCAAAAACTATGGGAGGGTTTAAGGCTACCTCCTGATGGGGATGATAATAACGATGAAGATACAGTGTGCAAAATATCCTCTCCACAAAGTGAAATCGATAACTCAGATAACAAAGAGAGGCTAAACAAAAAAATGACTAGTAGATAAGATGTTGGGTTACCCGATAAGATCAATATTAAGAAGTGATAACTTCCTAGGATGGATGTCAACCCACTTTGATAAAAGATAGATAAAGATGATGATGGATCAATAGGATGCAGATAACAACATGAAACAAAGATCTAAAATATACTAGAGATGCTGAAATAAAGATGTGATAATGTAAATGCCGATAAACAAAACCAAAGATACTCGTGTCAATGACAAACCTAGACTAACTGGTATGGTTGATGACAACCGCAACAATTATGATCAACAAATAAGCAAAAATAGACCTAGAACCTACTTTGAGATGTTAGATCTCGTGTTGGGATGGTGGGGAACATAGAGGATGCAACAAAAGGAAGACTTGATGGAGATAATGATAGGGTCAAAATGACTAGGGAGGGTCGATGGCAATTGGGACCAAGAAAACAAGATTTGTGCTATCAAGAAGATGGGTGGTAGAGACAAATTATTCTCAATGGTGGGGGAGGTGTGAGACAGAGATGATGAGACATACATAAAACAAGGTTAACATAGATTGGGTCGATGGAGAGTAGGATGGGTTGACGGTGACTGGAAGGATTCGTGACTTTGATGAGATAAATGGATGGGAAAAGGGATAGGGAGAGGATAAGAGGAAGGATGGTTAAATGAAAGAGCTCTAAGACAACTTGTGGACTGTAAGAGAGAGGTAATGAAACAATGGAAGGATACTAAGTGTTATGGAAAAATTACAGCACCCTCCAATTTGGTGTCATGTGTGTGTGAGGCAATCGATGTAATTTTCTAACATTGACCATCTCTCAAGTTATGGGACTTTTGAACTTGAGATGGAACTCTAGATAAGGTTGGTTCCTCTATCCATTCCTAGTAATAAACTACTCCTAAGGAATGAAATGCAACTATCTACTCCTAATCTATGAATTCCAAGGGACTAGGGAGAAGGAGAAAGGGTGAAAGAGAGAAATCATATAATAGAGAGGTGATAACACCATAAATAGGGGTGTTGGCCACTTCAAAATGCATGAAAATGAGGGAAAATGAAGGTGGAGAGGAGGGACAAACATCATAGACCAAAACAACACTTGATACACCATTTCCATAAACAAAACATTATTTAAAATTTGCAATGAGAATAAGAGAATGCACAAGATACCCAAACATGAAGAAAGGCAAGATAGAACAACAAAAACCAAGCAAGGATAAAGAGATTATCACAAAACATTGATTTATTACTCCAATAGTATGCACAATACACCATTATAGAGGAAAAGGCATGATTCACATTAAAATTCTCAAAAATGAAGGCTTAGAGCCTCTACACCCACGCAACAACAACTAAGAAGAAGAGAGAACATTGATAAAAATGTCCAACTCCTTTAAAAAGGATCTGCTTTACAATATATTGGAAGAATGAATGAGAAAGAGGGAGAGAAATCTGAAATCTTGCTTCAACCACAAAAAAAAAATCATCAATACACCCGCAAAAGGGATGGGGAAGCCTACAAAACCCATACTTGCCATGTATTTTTCCTCAGTGCGAGAAGAAACATGGCTCTATACCTTCATTTAATGCTTCTAACTACATGTAGTTAATCATTTGGATACAAAGATGATTTTCTTGTGTTTTAGCCACCTACTCCACCTAATTCTTTAGTTTCTTGTTCCCATGTTGTAGAGATTTGAATTTTGAGTCCAACGATATAAATGTTATTAAAAATGGACAACCGAGCTCAAGTTATGGCTATGTGGATTAGGGATGTCATTTTCACCCATTTTGCAAAGCTTCGGCCTTGTTCCTTTATCCCGTGCATAGTCCACAATACATAGGTTTCATTTTCCCCCTTTTCACATAGTCAATTTTTATTTTTTGACCCCCTTGGCCACGTGTCCAATGCATATTGGCTCATGGGTTTGACAGGGGTGCGTGGAGCCGAGTGTTGAATGGAACTAGGCCTCAGTGTGGCTTAGGGCCCCAAACCGACAACATCTCTCGCATTTTATAACACCCCAAGTGTTTTTGGAACTATTATTTGCGCAAGGAACTAGTTCACCACAATCCTCGCTTTCCCTAAACTCCTCACCACTCACTTTACAATGTGTCGCCCGATTCCTACTCATCGGTGAGCTCTGCAAGCTTGTCGGGCTCTTTTCCTTCACACCTCCGCTCCTTAAACTTCGACAATTTCTATTGATCACTCCCAAGTGACCCCTTAGAACTTGTTCTGTAAGACTCCATCCACCCTCATATATGCATATAACGTGATTCTCCCAATCCTTTGCCTTGCCTTGCAGCCAAGGCCCCGTGGAACTAAAACTCACCGAGCCCATGTTCCAAGTGTGCCCCAAACGACCTATTTTTCTCAAATTAATCGTAGTCCTGTCATTCCCCTTAGAATTGGTTGAAAATGTGGTGCCAGAACCTTAGTGTGGTCCACATGGGTTTTATCCGACCTTCCCCAAGTTGCAATACACTAGAAATGGGCATTTTTCCAATTTTTTTGACTTTGCCAATTTTTTTCACCGACTCCTTAGAATTTTCTTAAGAAGGGAGTTAGAGAAAATTACAACGAAGTGTCCCAAAGATCATTTTTCCTCACTCTATCCATTTTATCCCAAAATTGGCCAATTTTCTCCATTTTAAACTAGAATTGGCTTAGTGTTGATCCCTAAGAGAGGAAAATGCATCAAACTAATCCTAAGTCCCCAAAATCACCGCAAATGCTCCAAAACACGAAAATTTACCCGAAAACCTCTAGATTCCTCCATGAAGCTTTGTCCAATGTCCAAGTTCACTTCTCCCAAGTTGTCCATTTTTACCAAAGGGTAAAAATGGATAACAGATTTGGTGACCTTTTAGAGGACATATGCCCGCTAGATGAGTTGACCAAAGGACTTGAAGCATCCATTAGGCATGGAATCACCCTAATACACTTGGAAACCAATCTGAAATCTAAATCTTGTCCCTTAGCCACTTAAAACACTACTTTAGCTTGAACTCCGAAACTACTCGTTATTGCTTAATTGACCATCTCATCATAAGAAGTCTTCTGAATTGGATTTATGAGAGTGGAAAATTGTTTTGAATATGGAATTTTACTCTTTCCTCTACAAATCTGATCTGATGGAATGAAGTATGAATGAGACATCTGAAACTACCCCAAGAATCTTATTTTTACCAAGTGCGAAGCAAGACCGAACTAATGATTTCTTGACAAGATAGAAGAATTGCGCAGAGTTTGAAACATATGCTGATTTGGATAAACCCTTGAACTCGTTGCTAAAACCTGATTTTTTCCCATGAACATGCCACTCTAAAATACACTATGCAAGAGAAACAACCATGTAAAAACTATGTACAAAGGATGAAGATCATACATGCTCAAGTGAATCATGCAGAGTGTGCACAAGCACTTGTTATGTTGAAAGCAAACCTACCTACTCTACTCTAACTTGAGGAATGGAAAACTCAAACAAATCCTAAAAATTTGGGACCATGTGACTGATATTACAATGGACATGGTTATGTGCATGCGTGAAAAACTAACTACAAGATGATTTTCCTCCAAAACTACCAAGGTTTCAACCAAAACAAGAAAAATACCTATTTTAGTTTCCCTACATTTGGATTGAAGAGGCATTCCAGCTTGATCCTTGGTGCTCAAATTCACCCTCACACTGGAGTGAACATGATTGGTTTTAACTTTGAATTTGAATCCAATGAGGCCAAATATTTGATCAATGAATTTTTCCCATTACTTTGAATCCTAACTTCAATAAGGAAGTCTTCTTGCAGACATTCTTGGAAATGGTGACTATTTGTGGACTGATTTTGACTTTGTTGTTCGCTTCTACAAACAATTCATTCTTTGCCTTGATGACTGATATGGGAGCGGTGTCATCCCTATTTTCCTCTTCCTCCTTATCCGACATGAAGCTTTGAAGATCAAACTCCTCCAAATATGATTCAAGAGGACTATTGTGAGCAAAGCAGGTTTGTTCTTGAATGTTATTCTCTCAGGGCAAGAGGCTCTCCATCTAAGAGGATAGGTGATGGGGCAAAAAAATAACAAGTTCCATAAGTTCTTCCTCATCAATACACTCCCTTAAGTCCGATAAATACTAAAACTCTTCACTATCCTATTGTGTTAAGGGTTATCCTTATTCCATGGTGGCTTCTCGGTTCTTCAACTGGTTCACCATGTGTCTCCTCATCCTCAAACATAAATCTTGAGAGTTCAAACTCATCCAAAAATCATATTTTTGGAAGGATGATGTGGAAGAAGGGTATGTAATCTCCGTAATGGCTTGATCTACAATCAAGACCTCTAAATTTGTCATACTCTCCTCCATGTACTCCTCTTGAATTGAAATTTAAGATGACTCTACTCCTTCCACCGATTTTGCAACTGGTGATGAATCAAAAATTTCTAAAAATATAGTGCCAATGTGAACACTACACTTAGAACAAATGGATTGTTGTCGTTGATCATTTGTCTCTTGTTCTCGCTCTACTACTACTACAAAATCAATTTTCACCACCTGTTTTTGAATTTTGAGTGATATTGAATCTTGCAGCCCACTCTTTCAAGTTTCTTACAAGTTCTTCTTTGTTAGGCTCCTCAGTTTTCTTCCCTCCTTGACTGATTTTCTAATTCTGTTCTTCCCAAAATGGGTTTGGGAATGCAAGAGGAGGGGTGGGTTGGGATTTAATTGATTTTTTCATTACTTTTGGTGGAATGGAAGGTTCAATTTATTGTTTCTATGGAAGGGAAAAGGGAAGAAAATTCAAGATGGGATGGAAGAGAAGAAGATGGAGAAATGGAATCCACTATGGGGGCAAATGCATGCAAGAAGCTAGGAAATTGGAACTCAAGTTGAGATGATGTAGGTTGGGGAAGAGAAGTGGGAAAAATATGAGGTGGTAGTGTAGGACTTACCCATTGACAAGGTTTCTTAACACTAGACTCATAAGCCTCTATCTCCTTAATCCATTTTACAAGTTGTGGTAGCATTTCAACCATGAAATCCAAATTTTGTTGAGGGATGTAATATCTTAGCATAAGGCCAACCCATGGACAAGGGACCCTGAAACCAATCTTGAATGCTTTCAATTGATATGTAGCCCTAGTCTACACCATATTTTCCTCCATTCTTTGAATTTTTCTCTATAAATCAATATCTCTCATAGAATTACCATCATCACATGCATAACCATGTTCTTGATAAAATCCATAGCCAAACTGCTTTTGATTTTGCTCATAGGGATAGGCATAATGATTTTGAATCTGATTATAAAATTGATTTGGAGGTGTTTTGAAATATATTAGAGGTGGATTTGAATGACATTATATCTTTATGCAAGTGTGAATTCCATGAGGAAATGAAGTCATGATTGCATAACTTCATGGATGGAAGAAATATGAAAGGTATGGAAAGAAAATTGGATGGAAATGGATGGAAAGAAGGTCTAAAACTTAGAAAAATGGGTTGATTATATAAGTGGAGCCTACAGATGTGTTTTGCATGTGCCTCCAAAGGCTAAAATCCAATAAGAACACACCAACTTGTTGAAATGAAGATGTAAAGGCTAAAGCTCTCAATCTAGTCCCACAGTGGCATGCCAAAATCATTAGTTAGTGTAGGTAACATGGTGGAAAATATATTACAATGGAACACCTTTGACATTTATAACTTTCACCTACTTGTCCCACTCGTGCGTGCCAAAACCGTTATGTCATAATTATAGCACCCTATGATTTTTGTCATGTGTGTGAGGCAATCGGTGTAATTTTCTAACATTGGACCATCTCTCAAGTTGTGGGACTTACAAACTTGAGATGGACCTCCAGAGAAGGCTAGTTCCTCTACCTAATCCTAGTACTAAACTACTCCTAAGGAAGGAAATGCAACTATCTACTCCTAATATATGAATTCCAAGGACCAGGGGAGAAGGAGAAAGGGTGAAAGAGAGAAATCCTACACTACAGAGGTGATAACACTAGAAATAAGGGGTGTTGACCACCTCAAAATGCATGAAAATGAGGGAAAATGAAGGTGGAGAGAATGGACAAGAATCACAAACCACAACATGTTATAAGCCATTTCCATAAGCACAACATCATTTAAAATTTGCAATGAGAACAAGAGAATGCACAAGATACCTATAACATGAAGAAAGGCAAGATAGAACAACAAAATCCAAGCAAGGATAAATATATTATCACAAAACACTGATTTTATTACTCCAATACCATGCACAATACACCATTCTAGAGGAAAAAGACACGATTCCCATTATAATGCTTAGAAAATGAAGGCACCGAGCCTCTACAACCACCCAAAAACTAAGAAGAAGAGAGAGTATTGAGAAAATGTCCAACTCCTTTTTAAAAAGGCTCTCTTTTACAATATATTAGAAGAATGAATGAGAGAGAGGGAGAGAAACCTGAAATATTGCTTCAACCATTAACAAAAATCATTAATACAACTACAAAAGGGATGGGGAAGCCCGAAAACCCATACTTCCATATAATTTTCCTTGTGGGAGAAGAAATATGGCTCCATACCTTCATTTAATGCTCTAGAAGTGGTTGTAGGTGATCATTTGGATTTGGGGATGTTTTTCTTGTTTTTAGCCACATACTAAACCTAATTCTCTCGGTTTCTTGTTCTTGTGTTATAGAGCTTCAATTTTGAGTCCAACGATATAAATTTTACTTTAAAATGGACAACTGGAGCTTGTGTTATGGCTATGCGGATTGGGGATGTCATTTTCACCCATTTTGTAAAGTTTCGGCGTTGTTCCTCTCCGTGCATAGTCTGCAATACATAGGTTTCATGTTCCCCTTTTCTCTTAGTCAATTTTTGATTTTTGACCCCCTTGCCACGTGTCCACCGTCCATTGGATCATGGGTTTGATGGGGTTGTGGGAACGAGTGTTGAATGGAACTGGGCCTTGTGTGCCTTAGGGCCCCAAACCACCGCCGCATCTCCATATTGTATAGCGCCCCAAGTGTTTTACGAACTTTGATTCACGTGGGGAACTAATTCCCGTGGGGAAGGCCCTTGTTTCCCTAAACTCATCATCACCCACTTTACACTATGCCACCCTAACTCCAACTCGCCGGTGAGCTCTTCTCGGCTCTCTGCCTTCACACCGCGGATCCGACCCCCACTCCTTAGACTTTGGCAATTTTAGCCAATCGGATCCCAATCGACCCCACAAAACTTGTTCCGCAGAGACTCCATCTACCCACATATTGGAATATAATGTGATTCAGCCCATCCTTTGCTTTGCATGGGTCATTAAGGCCCTACAGGGAACTCAAACTCACTAAGCTCATGTTCCAAGTGTGCCCCAAGCGGCCAATTTTTGCACAATGAACTGGATTCATCCCTTCCCCTTAGAAAATTGGTCTAAAACATGGTTCCATGAACCTTAGTGTAGTCCACACGGGTTCTATCCAACCTTCCCAAGCTGCAATACACTAGAAATGAGCGTTTTTTCAATTTTTTTGACTTTACCAATTTTTCACTAACTCCTTAGAATTTTCTTAGGAACAGGAGTTAGGGAAAATTACAATGAAGTGTCCTAAAGACCATTTTTCCTCACTATATCCATTTTATCCCAAAATTGGCTAAGTGTTGATCTTGGAAGAGAGGAAAATACACCAATTTGATCCTAAGTCCCCAAAATCACCGCAAATGATCCAAAAACACAAAAATTTACTTGAAAACCTCCAAATTCCTCCATGAAGCTCTGTCACTAGTGTCCAAGTTCGCCTCTCAAGTTGTCCATTTTTACCAAGGGGTAAAAATATATATCACTAAGAAAACTTCAAGTCTTAAATTCTTTATGGATGACATTAAAAGGATCCAAGAAAGCTCCAAATGGGTGAGGATTGATCACAAAAGGAATAGAGAGCAGACCAAGCTTATGAGATAGATCGAAATCCAAAAAAAAAATTTTTTGAGAGGAGGGGTGGAGGTATATTAATAGGGTCGACGATGACTTGGATGGGTCACCGATGAATTTGAAATATAGTCATCACAAAAATGGGGGCCTTAAAGGAGCTAAAATTGGGGTTTTATCCATTTTGGGCAAGTTAATGGTGCGTGGGTATAGTAAATGGTAGTTGGAGGATAAGAGGATATTAAATGGGTGTAAGGGGAATCCTAAGGACCATAAATGGGGGTATTTATGGGTGGAATCTTAGGAAAGTGGATAGGTTAATGGGTGATTAAATAGGATTAGGGGTGGATTAGGGAATATAAATAGTGTTGGAATTAAAAATGGGATTAAGATATGATAATAGGAATTAAGAGGGATAAATGGGGTTTAAGAGGGAAATGGGTATTTAGGAAGGAATAAAAGTTTTTATAGTAAGGGAGGTATGAATGTGCAAGGTGAAAATAAAGGGGATCTAACGTGAGATGGGGGACAAGGGTATCGAAAATAGGTGTCTACATTTTCCCCTTTTTGTTAAGTGGTTTGTGTTAAACAAGTCGCGAGATAAAAACTAGAAGTGATGAAGAATGGTGGTTGAGGTGTTCCCCCTCAAACTAGGGATCGATGACATGAAGGGGAATAAATTATGAGTTTAAAAGAGATAAATGGAGAGAGAAAGAAATAAAGAGGATGGAAATGATGGGAAAATAGATAGAAAGATGCCACTAGCAGTGGGATGACTATTGATAGCATAAAAATTAAAATAAAAGTAAAACAAAAATATGGTGGTGACCTTGGAAACACATCGGTAGGGACATAACATGGCCTATGACAGAGGTAAATTTAATTGCCTATGGACCTTGTGAGTAGGAAAAGATCATTGTGAGATGGAGGGAATCCAATGGGAATCCACTCGAGATGGATGCGTAAGCCGTGGGACTAATGGGTCAAAGGAAAACATCAAAAGTATGCATAAATAAATGTGAGGATAGTCAAAACAATGGTCTGATGATGGTTGAGCATCAAAGCGGGAAAAAAGAGTATGTAAGATTAGACATGGTGTGTTATGGGTGACACATAATCCTCAAGGACAATTTGATGAGGAGATTGGTCAAGACGTGGTAAAAGAAGCACTTTATGTTTGAGTCGACGGTGACTAGGGTTGATGTGCCTATATAAGAGACAAAGATGACCGACAAGGCTCATTTGAATGGTGTGATTTTGATGGTCAAGAGATTTAAGAGAGAGAAAAGCATGAGATTTGAGTGAGATGGAAGCCGGCGGGGAAGGGAGAAAGAGCTAGAGGACCCAGAGAGTGGGAAGAGTCAAAACACTAGCTTAGTTTTTTAATTTTAGTTTATTTTTATTATTTTTTTAGATTTTTTTCAAACTTGGATGAGTGCGAGGGGTAGAAAATGGTGACTAGGCATGGTCGTCATTGATCGGGGTAGGGCGGCGTTGACCTATATGAGGTTGGCGCCAACTAGGGGTAAAGAGTCATCGACATCGGGAAATTCAGGTCGACATCAACTAGATAGATAGGGAACTTTATTAAAGAGATTAGATAGAAAACGATTATTTTTGATGATTAGATGTTAATGAGTGATTGTTTGATTGGTTTTACGGGCCGGAGATACTTTGTATATGAGAGACAAGGTCCTAACCATATTTGATAGGATTAGGGGGATGCTATAGATATATAGTGGGATCATCTAGAGGCCGTGGGATTGGGTGGATTCTCTACTACCAGAGAGTTCCTAGAGACATAGGAATTATGATAGCATTGATAAACATGTGGGATATGAGGAAGAGTACATCCCGGGTTTCTAGAATGGAGAAATAATGATGATCATGCTAGAGGATGTGTATCGTATCTTAAGACTTATGATTCAGGGGGCACCGATAGGGCCAATTACAAAGAGAGGGGGATGGGTGTATTGATAACACTGGTTTTTGAGTATAGGCCCCACATATTTATTTTGTTTCAGGGATTTTCACATCGATTCATAATATCATCCAAAAAGGCCGAGATCCAGTTAATATGTTTGATTATGATGGTGATTTCATGTTATGATTTGTTGAATTCAAGGGGGATAGATTCCTATGGACATTAGCAGGGGTGTTGGCGGATATTGTGGAGCATAGGACAATGTTCTCATTTGGATCAGCACTCTTGACACATGTATATTATGAGTTATTGATCTATGTATCCGGAGGAGGACATGTATGGATGTAGGCTTCTTGTTACACTATTGTGCCTACGAGCACATAGTCGTGGTGAGGTCATTAGGGCTTCCATGGGTGACATGTGATCACATAGAGCCGGGATGTGGGGTTTTTGAGATGGAGAGCTAACTAGGATAATGGAGATAGGGGTGAGAGGTGTGACGACTTGTATGTGGGGAGGTTGGTGATCCTAAAGGTAGATGGCGTTAGATGGAGACCAAACCAAGGGTTCCCAACATGTCCTAGGACATATATACATCTAATGATGATGAGGAGTGTGAGATGGGTTCAGGGGGAGGCCAAAGATAGTAGAGGCTATCCAATTCACACATGTGATGCGTTAGTTTGGGGTAGTGCAGATGGTGGTAGGGTCACCTATCAAATATAAACATGATGAGACAAAGAGGGACATATCTAGTCCTATAATGGTAGACCCATTGGGAGAGGAGGGGAGCCATGGGATAGTGATGAAGATGATGTGGTAGTAGGGGAGGGTTATGTGGATTGGTAGAAACAAAAGTGGGTGGACAAGGTTGCTTGAGGAGGTAGCTTAGGTTGGAGGAGAGGAGGCAGGCACTACCGGAGGGGTAGAGATGGAGGTGAAGCTCCAAAGGTATCCAGATTACATGTGGAGTTAGATACAACTCGGCATGAGGAGTTGGATGGGATGTGCCAGAGAGCAATGCTGGCTCTAGGGACAATAATGATATTGTTATCGGGGACATAGAGAGGCCTATTGGGCCAAATATGGAGAGTTGGTTCCACATATAAGGCTACATGGGGTGAGGCATAGGGACCCTCATAGGGAGTGGGACAAATGGCTCTACCTAGCATAGTGTCACCGGAGCAATACCAAGCACTAGGTGAGGAGGCACGTTATTATGAGCACATTGTTACAATGAGACTACCCGATGTGCCACATGCTATGCGGCCTACCTTAGCCAGCCGATGAGAGGAGATCAACATGAAAGGTGACATAAGGGAGCTTAACTAGCGTGGAACATTTGAGGTGAGATCATGGTCCGAGATGATGAAGTAGATGGCAGAAGGGAGGAGGACATGCCCCTGCTCTCTAGGATAGGGTTCTTAAATTAGAGCGTTTGATTTCCAGTTCACCACCTAGTGGGTGAATGTTGTATATAGATTTTGACATTGATTTTGATGTATAGATTTTGAGATAGAGCCTAGTAGAGGCCTATCATGGATGTACAAACCTTTTTGATGATATATATATATATATATATATATATATATGTATGTATATGTATGTATGTATGTATGTATGTATATATGTATATATATATATATATATATATATATATATATATATATGATATGTGATATATGTTTGATTTCTATGTGTCATGTTGAGTATATTAGATATATGTGATGATTTAGATGCTTTGATGGATGTTGATAGTTGATTAGATATGGACATAGATTTAGATGTAAGATGTGATGTGATGTGATGGATTGGATATGATTAGATATAGATGATGATGTAGATATGGTATGTGATGTAGATATTAATGTTAGATATGATGATGATGTATGAACTTATATATCTAGAAACATATAATGGATTTAGATTATATGTGATCACGATAAATGAAATGGATATAATGGATGGTTTCATGAATATTTATGTTTGATTAGATTTATCGATATGGGATGATGTTAACTAGATTATAAATGTTGATTTAGATGATGTGGATGAAATATATTATGATGCGATAGATCGATAGACAAAATGTGACATCGAGAGGGTGACCCTAAATATATGAAGTACACTATAACATAGTAAATATCACACATAGAAGATATGATCTTGGACTAGAATGGAGGTAAAATATGAAAGGGAGCATGAACAAGGAAATGCACTTAGAGCCAAAGGTAGGTGTTAACACATAACTAATGATAGTTAGTCACACTTGAGATCATTAGGGAAATATGGACGGTGTGTTTACACACCTACTGTCAACATGAAAAAGATTTTGGATGTATCATATATGGGGAAGTAGGTTCTCCTTAGGTGGTTGTCCTATGTTTATGCCCCAACTCTAAGCAATATGGCACAAACTGATCAATGTGGGAATTTTTCTATAGTTGGGAAAGTTGATCGATGTGGTAAACTTTCCGAGGATGCTTTAGCATTTGAATTTTTTTTTCTTTTTATTTTAGATATTGAAAGAGGTTGATCAATGCGGGAAGACTTTTACTTCCATGATATAAGATAGTAACCATCATTTGAGGGAATAGTCTACAATTTTTAATATTTACTTTGGATGGAAAGATATACGATAGTTGTGCTTCAAGGGATCAATCTATAATTTTGATAATTTTTGCTATTGAACAAATTTCCTTCAAGGGAGCAATCTATATTTGTGATAAGATAGCTTTTTACTTGAGCATCCATGATTTTTACTTTAGGATAGAGCTAGGGATAGCTAAGTAGACCACTTGGGGAGGGGAAGATAAGATGTACAAGTGACACCTATGGACCCTTAACATGGTTCCAGTAGGTAGATGAGAGGGAAAAAATGTAATGATCACGAGGTTCCCACCTAGAAGGAGGAAATTGTCCATATGAAATATGTTATGTGTAGAAATTCATGGTTCCCATATTCAAGGTCATAGATATGAAAGTGACGATAGAACACATAATTACAAATCATTATGATGAGAGAAGAAAATGATAATGATGGAAGTAAGATCGTTGATGTGACTAGGATTACGTTGGCAGGTGTGTTAATAGTAGAAAGGCCACAAGTGCAAGGCAATTGATCAGTTATGTTTCTAGTTTACCATCTAGAGAGGCTAATCGATAGGCTTCATAACCATACTTATGTGTAATAATATATGGCCCAATCCAGTTAGGAGAAAAAAATCCACATTGGCTCCTTTCTAGAGTAGTGACGTTTTGATTTTCTTTTAATAATAGGTCACCAATGTTAAAATCATGTTCCTTGAGATGTTTTTCATAGGAACATTTGATTCAATCTTAATAGATTTGATGATGTCAAAGGGTGATTAAGTGACGTTCATCTAACATCTCAAGTTGTGTCGATACACTCTTGGTGATAGTCCTTGTTGGAGATGAATTCATGAAGGAAATGTGCAAAGATGGGATTTAACTTCGAGAGGAAGGACACCTTCAAATCCATAGAAAAGGGAGAAGGGAGTAGAACTGATATGGGTGCGGATACTAGTATGATATGCCCAAAGAGAAAAGAGGATATGAAGGTGCCAATTATGACCTACCTTATCGATAGTTTTAGTGAGAATGTTACAAAGAGTCTTGTTAGTGGCTTCGGCTTGCCATTAGCTTGAGGATAATAAGGAGAAGAGAAGCTAAGCTTAATGTTGAAAGAGTCACAAAGCTTCTTAAGATATTTATTTTTGAAGGAATTTCTGTTGTCCGTGATGATTTTATGAGGAACGTTGAAGCAACAGATGATGTGTTGATAGATGAAATTGACAATTTTACTTTGGTAGACGTGAGTGGAATAGCTTCCACCCACTTGGTGAAGTATTCGGTAGTAGTGATGATGGAATTATGACGTTGAAGTATCATGGATTAATGAGGCCAATGAGGTCGAGGCCCCACTGTGAGAAAGGCCAAAGATCCTAAGCCAACTACAAGGCTTGGCTAGGGATACATATGAGGTTTTAATGTTATTGGAATTTGACACACTTTTTAATATATTCGAACAATCTTGGTTAAGGATGGTCCACTAATAGCCTAGGTAAAGTATGTGCTTGGTGATAACCAAATTTCTAAAGTTTCCACCGTAGATGCCATCATAGAATTCTTTAATACCATGGATACATTCATGAGATTTAAGGCATTAAAGAAGAATGCCATCAAATCCACATTTGTAGAGGATGTCACCAAGGATGACATAATGGTTAGCGTATTGAAGAAATAACCTCCTACCATTTTTAGATAGGTCGAGGGATTTTAGATTGGGATAGATAGTCAAATATATAGGAATACCAAATTTCAGATTGATTAGTGTCGACATAATTGACATGAGGAAGCTCATTGGTATGAGATGGTTGATCGATGCGATGAAAAATAAAGAGTTTGGATTCTTGATTGTCTAAGGGATGAGAGATGTGAGAGATGTCATGGTGTCTATGAAGTGATTGGATGAACGAGGGATAGATTGGATGGTATACTAATCAAAGGCCTCAAGAAGAAATTCAATGATGTCCTTGTATTTTTGAAGGACTTCATTTTTACATTGATAGAATCCCTTGATTTGATTAATGATAAGATGAGAGTCACCATAGATATCAAGGATTTGGATGTTGAGCATGATAGTAGTTTTAAGGCCCAAGATGAGGGCTTCATACTCAACCATATTGTTAGTACACTAAAAGTTAAGCTTGTAAGAAATGGGAATATGAGTTTCCCAAGGAGGAATGATGATGATGCCAACACCTCCCCCTTTTCAACACTTAGATCCATCAAATAAAAATGTCATTTTGAGGGGAGAATACTCATGATCAATGGTATGGATAGATTCATTGGGGAATTTCTCATGAGGAAGTTGATTATCAAGAAGAGGGGATTCGGTAAGTTGATCAGCGATAGCCTGGCCCTTGATAGATTTTTGAGAGATGAAATCTAGGTCAAACTCGGTCATGAGCGCGATTCAATGAGTGATGCGATCGTTGTGATAAAGCTTGGAGTGTGTTGGTGCCATTTCTAAGCTGGCATAGTGTGCCCTAATTTTTCATGTCCATATTTGCTCAAAAACATTTTACCCTTTGAATTGGTGACCTGCAATTTCTCCCCCTTGTTGAAATGCTTCAAAAATGCTCACAAACTTGTTGTTTTGCCCTAATTTGAAAGGAATATTCCAAGTTTGCCCCTTTTGTGCCCTTGTTTTTCCAATTCCACGGGCTATGTCGTTTTTCCCTTTGCCAGATCGTGAAAAAATTGAATTTGATCAATTCATACTTGTTTGTAATTGAAAATCCCATCCCAAGGTCGAAAATGTTGTAAAATCATGCTTCAGTTGTTTCAAAATCGAAAAATTTGCCATCCTTGGTGAAAAAATTGAGTTCTAGGGCTTCCCTGGAATTTTTTACGTTTTGACGATCGGACAGACAGCGCATTTGCACATCAAATTTATCCTCAACCTATGTATTTTCAATGTGGCGGGTTTGCATTGGCTGCGGAAAGGCGAGGCGCTTTAAATTTTCATTTTTGCCTTTTCAAGCAAATAGGGCATTTTCGGGCCCGAGGCCTCGTTTTTTCCAAATTTGCCTACGTGGCATGTTTTCATTGGCAGGCGGGATGGCGGATGGTCGATTCACTTAAGGTTTTTCGACCTTAGTCTTGCAAAGGTTTTAAAGTCAAATTTTGGTCCGAAGCCCCGCAACCAATCAAGAGAGGACACGTGTCCTAGAAGTTTCAAAATGGAAGTGCGGGCCACGGGGGGACTTAGAGTTTTTTGGCTCTAATTTTATAAGGTTTCAAAAGTTGTTTTCCCCGCTCCAATCAGAGGAGGACACGTGGTAGCATGGTGGCGCAAGAGCGGGTTGGTGGGCATGGTGGAGGAAGAAAGGGATTTTTACCTTTTTCACAAAAGGTTTAAAGTGTTTTTGGCCCGAAACTCCACAACAAATCGGGAGGAGACATGTGACAAGGGAAAAAATCGGAGGTGCGGGCCCACGAGACAAAGTGGAAAATTTTCCCTTGGCTTAAAGGGAGAAAAATGAAGATTAAGCCCACGGGTCCTCAGCCAATCACAGGTGGACACGTGTCCAACAGAGCAAGGTCGGGTTGGCTGGGCGAAGGCGAAGGAAATTTTTCCCTTTTGCCAAAAATGCTCAAAATCAAAATTTGAAGCATTGGCCCACTAGCGAATCACAAGGAGACATGTGGCAAGGGAAAATTTGAAGGTGCGGGCTGCGGGGCAAAAAGTGAAAATTTTCCCAATTTCCAAAAAAGGTCAAAATGTGCAAAATTGAAGCACGATCCCAATGGGGCCCACCATATGCCACGTGTCAGCTCCAAATTTCAAAGGCGGAGGGGGGGGAAAAAAGTCAAAATTTTCAAAATTTTCAAAAGGTCGCAAATGCATTTTTTAAAGGCATGGGCCCGATCCAATCATTTTTTGACATGTGTCCCGCCTTATCCAAAGTTTAAAAGGTAATATTGAGCGTATTTTTGGATTGCATCTTCCATGTGGAGGGCTGATATTAAAAGTTGATGTAAGATCAACGGTTGCTATGCAATTTCATTTTTGGCCGCCATGGGAGCTCCAAGAAGTTTGGAAATCACATTTTTGCATCAAATTTCATCAAATCTTATATGATTTTGTGTTGTCTTGGCCTTCTGAGAACATTGGCATCATTTTCATGGCTTAATTCTTTGACTTGTGATGTTTTTGAAGAAGATTTTTGCCCGATCTCGAGCAAGCATGTGAAATGACAAAATCAAAAGTTGCAGAGGTAGTTTAAAAGGGTAAAAAGGTGAAAATGATGAGTAAGAGGTGTCTGCATGCCTCAATGATGAAAAAATGCCTCCAGGATGGATAATGATCCAGATATTTGTAATAATTCAATCTTTTTTTACACATGGTAACATGCGAGTGTTTTTAGTTTGTTGTCATTTTTATTGAATCATGAAGAGTTGTTGTAATGAGAATTGATCCCATGGCATATTCTTTTCTTGGGAAAGAAGGCTCCAATGTGGCATGAGGTATATAGTGCATTTTGGAGAAATTTTTAAAGGGGAGGGAGTTGAAAATCATGAGTGAATTATGAGAGAAAGCTCATTTTCTAAAAAATCCACCAAAGAACTAGGTTAATGTCTCATGTGTTGAAATTCATGTACGTGAGTTGGTTACAAGTGTATAGCCATCACATAACTCTGAGATTGTTCATGTAACTCTCCCCTGTTGTTGAATCTAACAAGTTTTGAATTAAATCTGTGTTTTCTTTGGGCAATATGATGTATGTTATCATTTTTAAATGCTTGCAAATAGTTTTCATTGTTCTTGTTGCAATCTTGCACTAAAAGTATTTAGAAATCACACAAAATCTCCATTTCTTGTTGATAGTTTAGTGGCATTTGCAATCTCATGTTTAGAAGAGCCTTCATTTGATAAAGAGATAAACAAAATTAAAATCACTTTACCTTCCTTGACTGCAGAGATTTCTTGTAAGCCTTTGGGGGTACCTTAGGCATGGTTTGATCATGGATTTTTGTGTTTAATTGAGTTCTTTACTTCAAGCTTTTGTGGTGAATTCTCAAAGATTGTGTGAAGGGTGCAACCTGGGCTTCCATTTGTGCCTCTTCTGGTTGAAAGAACATCCTGATTATTTTAGGCATTTCATCTGATAGTTGTTCAAGTATTGTAGTGGTTACCGAAGCTCTGATCTATCCCGGTTTGCCTTATCAATCCCCACAAAAAATCATCTAACAACAAAGATCCTGTCATATACTACCCCTGATTTGCATTTGTATACCTACAAAAGATCAAAATCCATTTGTAAAAGTATGCATAATAGATCAGGATTTCCAATGTCTCTAGTAACCTTTGCCTTGTTTTGAGAACATACCCATGTTTTAAGAAGTGACAACTCGTGAGAGTTCAGATCTGGGGTGTTGATCATGTTTTCATCAAGGTCTCCATCATAGAATTCCAAGCAAAGAGAAGGACATATTCACCTCCTTCACCATTACAAGGTTACAAAATAGGTCCTCTTACCTTGGTTGCAAGGCACAACCTAAAACAACTAGGACAAGATCTCCTATTGGGGTTATCAAACCAAAAGCACAGAGATAATATATCGATCTAAGCATACATGCATATAAAAGTAGATATTCTACCTCCAGAATTATAAAAAACAAGAGACATAAATCAACACTGAGAAAAACGTGGTTCACCCACGGTGTGGGTCAAGTCCCACCAAGAAACAAGCCAATTTATTATCCAAAGCTTTGACAAGATATACAATGAAGATTTACAATCTTCTACACTTCTCGATGTTCAATACTTTCTTCCTTCAAGCTTTTTGATTCTTCACAAATAATTCTCTCTCACTAGTAATTATCTTGTAATTATGATACATCCTCTCATTCTAAACCCTAGCTTTATGCTTTAAATAGTCGCTTTAAGACTTTAGGGCACTTAGCCATGCAATTACTTTCATTAAATCTATTCCAATGCTAAAACTAGAAATAAATCCCGAGAGTTACTTAAAAACTCGTCAAGCATCTTAAGTAACCGATGTAGGTTTTTCCCAAACCATCACCGGTTCCAACTTTCTCTTCCGATGCTATCCACACTCTAACCGATGCTCGAGTTATTATTCATGAACTTCCAACAATTTCTATTTGCATGCTAAAACATGAGTAAATTAGCTCCATACTCAACAAGATAAAATCCTATTGAGTGCTATCCATTTCTCCACAAACCTAAGTGCCAATCCTAGACCATACCCGGCTACCAACAACATGACATACAACATGGTTTGATCTTTCCTTAAGCTCCATGACATATCTATGGTGTTGCTTAGACTAAAAAGGAGAACAAATTTGGATACCAACACGAGTGGCACCATTGCCGGGGAATTTTTGGAATTTCTTGGTGTTTTTGAGGTATTTGAGGAGTTTGAGCATTTGTGTATTCAAGTATTTGAGCTGCTACATTGTTAAAATATCATCCTATGCTTCAGATCTGCAAATTTTTAAACAAGGGTTTCAAGTTTTGTTTCCCCTTTTTCCATTTACTAGCAGTTCATACACTTTGGGTGCATTGTGATTGATTGATTTAAGAAGAGGAAGGTCTGATTTATAAGGCTTTGCAAGGTTTTTAGTGCTAGAAAATATTTGATAAGATTATTTTAGTGCATTCTTACACAACTAAGGTGAAATTCCTTAGTGGCGACTCCATGCTGATTTGATCTTAAAAATACCAGTGTCTTAAGCTTTCTGTCATTTATTTTTGTGTTGCTAACCTCTGCAAAACTAGAAGGAAGAAGATCTCTCTTCCTTAGAGACTCTACTAAGAAATTGTTCTCAGAGTCAAGAAATTCAAAGTTGGAAGGGAGAAGAGTTTGGAAAGTGGTTAAAGGTTAGACATCAGGCAAATATATAGCCATTGGTGAGAGAGATCAGCCTTTGGTAGAGGACTATCACTCTTCTTCAAGTGATTCTGATTCAAGCAATCCTCTCATAAATTTGTTTTCCTCAGCTAGTGAAGGTCCTTCTGTTGTACTTGGTAAGTTCCTTCTCCAATTTGCACCTCTGTGTTTTAATTTGAGTAAAACTTTCCAAGAAAATCAGCACTTAGAGAATACCGAATTTTGAAAATGAATCACATTCTTGAGCCCCAAAGACATACCACTCCTCATCAGCTTGTCTCACCTCCAAGATCACCCCCACCAAACAATATGGCTCAACCTAGACCTCCATTTTTTGTTAACACCTTTGGTCCTATAAATTTTAGAGGAATGGATCATTACCCAAATGTTGTCCCACAAGATGTCAGAAATAGGTTTCCAAAATTCTAAGGTAACAATGTTATTATTGGTGATCAACATCTCAAACTTTTTGATAATATAATGGAATATTTTGAGATAGATTTTGAAGATGTGTATATTAAGTTGTTTATTCATACACTAGAAGAAGATGCTAGGGATTGGTACAAGGCTCTACCTAATAACTCTATTGATTCATGGACTGAAATGAAAAATGCATTTAGGTTGCAATATGGTGACAAGAATGATCCTAGTTTTCTTTTATCTAAGTTTGAGAATATCAAGAATAACCCTAATGAATCAATCCATGACTTCAACAAAAGGTTTAACAAAACTTTGAGAAGGCCGCGTTAAAGAGTTTGAGGCCTTGTGATGAATCTTGTTTAATCAAATATGCAGATGCATTTGATAAGAAGGCAACCTATTACCTAAGAGACAAGAACCCAACCAATCTAAGACAAGCTTTCACCATGGCACTTCAAATTGAGAACAATATCAAGTCTGCATGGGAAACCTCTCAAGAGAGATGGTGTAAAATTGATAAACCCTCAAAAACTTCAAGCCTTCCCAAAAAACCTGATTTAGAAGAGGTTGTGAAAACTTTGGTGGGGGTCTCTCAAAGAAATCTCATACAAGTTGGCAAGAGCCGAGAAGGGAATTGGGCGAGACTTCACAAGGTCGGCCTAGGCAAAGCAGACACAAAATAGATTTGGCAATCATCCTAGGGGTGATCAAAGACAAGATGATAGAGGTAAAGGACCTATGGGATGGGAAATAGAAAACCCCAAGCACGTGAAAGTAGATTGGTTCCCACCCTCTAACCGCTAGGGTCAATATTGTTGATGAAGTTGCTGATATGGATTGGTGTGATAGATGTTTTCTTCCTCATCCTCCATGTGAAGTGGACCAACAAGTTGATGAAGCTGATAATGAGGATGGAACTGATGATGATATTTGCATGGTGGGTGTTCTTCAAGCTCACAAGGAGGAGCAACATCTACTGAAGTAATAAGTGCTAGGACTCATTTGCTTCTAGCTTTTGGATTACATCAAATGGGTACAAGTCTTTCTCCCCCTCATGCTCTTGAATTTGATGTAGTGTGAGCTTTTGAAATTTCTGAAATACTTGAGATGATTAAGAAGTATGATGGTGGTATCCCTTCGAAGAAGATAGGCAATTGTTGATGAATGTTGTTGTAGCTCAAGAGAAGGACTATAACACTAGAAGCAAAGTTGTTAAGGGAGTTGGGCCTCAAGCCAAACCTAAAACACCCTTGCTCACAAGCATTCCAAAAGAAGCTCCTAGGAAAGAAACACTTGCTAAAAGCTCTGTTGTCCTAAGCAAAAATTACAATCCTCATCATGCCCAAGTTGCCAAGAATCCTTTGCCATATGATGAATCTTCTTGTATCCCTTCCAATGTTGTTTTGCCAAAGAGTGTCCCCTATGACATAGCCCAAGTATTGAGCCAAATTAAAGTAAGTGTTCCAATCATTGAGTTGCTTAGAATTCCTGAGCATAAGAAGAGGCATTTGAGTACTTGGGATTGAAAGAAGAGAAGATCACCCCAAGAAGAAATGTAAATGTTGTTGAGACTCCTCTCCAAATCATTGTTGACCTTGAAACACCACCAGCAGTGGAAGATCTTGGAGAGACACCTGAGGTATATTTGGGGACATCCTTGGTTGATTCCCAATTGAATGTTGATCCATTCTTTACAACTTTTCTCATAAAAGATAGGCTACTTCACAATTGTATGTTTGATTCCGGTGCATCATGTAATGTCATGCCTATAGAAGTCATGAATGAGTTGGATATCAAAGTGACTACTGCCTATGGGAAGTGTACTACCATGGATTCAAGGGAAGTGTTGGTGGTTGGTTGTGTGAAAGGTTTGGTAGTGTAACTTGCAGCCTATCTGGGAAAGAATTTGAAACTTGATGTTGTAATTGTTGACTGCCCTACCAAATGGGGTATGCTTTTGTCAAGAAAATGGGCTGCAAGTGTTGGTGGCAGCGTTTAGATGGATATGTCTTTTTCCACCATTCCCATTGAGGGCAGCCTTGTCAAACTTTATGGTGAAAAGAAGATGTTGCACCTAATTGAAGATCCCAACAATGCTTCCTATGAAGTGTTGTTTGTTGATGTAGATGCTGAGAATTTCATTGGTTTTGCTGATGGAAAAGAAAATAAAATGGATCAGTCAAAGTGCCTTGATAAGGTATGTTCTCCTTGGACCTTGCTATTTGATGGAGCTTGCTCCAAATTTGGAAATGGTGCTGGTGTAATTCTGATTTCTCCTAGCTTGGAAGAATTTGTTTTTTCCTTCAAGCTTAATTTTGAATGTACTAACAACATTGCTGAGTATGAAGCCTTGTTGTTGGGTCTAAGGATTGCATGGAAGTATGGTGTCAAGGACATCATTGCAAAGGGAGATTTAGAGTTGGTTGTCAAACAAATAAGAAAATTGTATGCCACAAAAAATCAGCGTATGAAATAGTACAAGCATGCAGTTTGGGATTTAATTGAGATGTTTGATTCCTTCAATATTATGCACCATGACAGAATTTTGAATGTTTCTACTAACAAGTTGGCAGTGTTGGGGTCAAGATTTGAAGATTGCACCATTTCACCTTATTGTGAATACAACATTGAAGTGTTGACTAGGCCTGTTGTCCCTGACAACATCAAGCATTGGCAAGTGTTTGATGATGATTCTCAAGTGTTAAGGTTCTTGCAAAACCAAGGTGAGTTTGCAAATTAGAATATTGATTGGGAGCCAATGGTGTGTATGACTGAAGGAAGAGAGACTTTGTTTGGAAAAGATATCATCCAATTGAAAACAAACACCATTCCTAGAGGTCTTGTTGCACTTGAGTCAAATTTTAACAATGCTGATTACATCATAAATAGAAACATGTCTACCTCAAGGGATGTGGAAGAGCATAACTTGGGTACAAAGGACAAACCAAGAAAAGTTTGGTTGGGTAGCAGTTTAAACAAGGAAGAAAAACAGTCCTACCTCCAATTGTTGAAACAATATCAAGACTGCCTTGCTTGGTCCTATTCAGAGCTAAAAGCATATAGAGAAGACTTGTTTCAACATGAGATCCCTCTTGAAACAAGTGCCAAACCATTCAGATAGAGGCAAAGGCCAATTAATCCACTTCTCTCCATGAAGATGTAAGAGGAGTTAAAGAAGTTGAGAGATGGAGGTATTATTCAGCCCACTAGATATTCATCTTGGGTTGCAAACCTTGTGCGATCGAAAAGAAGAATGGGGATATCGGACTTTGTGTAGTCTTCAGAAATCTGAACAAGGCATCCATGAAGGACAACTATCCCTTTCCAAATATGGAAAATATGTTGCAGCTTGTGACAGGGTCTGAATTGCTTTCTACATTGGATGGTTTCTCCGGATATAATCAAGTGGTAGTTAAAGAATCAGAAAGACTTAAGAAAACATTCACTACTCCTTGGGAACTTATGTTTTTGTTAGGATGCCCTTTGGTTTGATGAATGCTAGTGCCACTTTTCAAAGAGCAATGGATGTTGCTTTTGCTGGTTACATCAATGAGTTCATTGTAATTTACCAAGATGATGTCACCGTGTTTTCAAGGCGAGAGTTGATCATTTGCAGCACTTGGAGAAGATGTTGATCGATGTAGGGAGTATGGCATTTCTCTTAATCTAAATAAGTTTCATTTTGGTGTACAAAGGCCAAGATGCCGCTTTGCCACATTGTGTCAAAAGATGGTGTTATGATAGACCCTGAGAGAGTGGAAGCAATCAACAAAGTACCTATCCCAAGAACCAAGAAAGGCATCTAATCTTTCTTTGGTCAAATTAATTTTATTAGAAGGTTTGTTTCCAACTTTGCTAAGTTGACTCTTCCAATCACAAGCATGCTAAAGAAGGACCAAGCTATCAAATGGGAGGAGGCTGTCATTCAAGCTTTTGAAGGAATTAAGGATGCACTTAAACATGCACCTATTTTAGCAACCCCAAACTATAAGAGGCCTTTCCAAATCTTTTCCTTTGCTTCTGAGTATACCATTGCTTATGTTTTGCTACAAAAGGATGAGAATGGGGCTGAGAGACCTATTGCCTTCTTTAGCAAGGCTTTACAAACAATTGAGTTAAAGTATACAATCATGGAAAAATAAGCATTTGCCTTGGTGAAAGCAACAAAAGTTTTCAGGCCTTATATATTGAGTTCAAAAGTTGTTTCTTATGTTCCCCACACCATGGTGAAAGACATCTTATCAGAGATGGAGATCTCAAGTAAAAGATGTAGATGGGTGAACAAACTGCAAGAGTATGATATGGACATCCAAACCACAAATTTGGTAAGAGGTTTGGGTCTTGCTAAGCTCATGGCTAAGAGCAACTTGCAGAATGTGGAAGTGAATCAGCTAGAGGAAGAAAGGATAGATGTGCTTGCAAAGTTGGTAAATTCTGAGTGGTACAAGGATGTAATATTTTACCTTAGACACCTTTATTGTCCTGATCATTTAAATAAAAATCAGAAAAGAGCCCTCAAGCTGGCTTCTCAAAAGTACATCATCACTAACCTTGGGCTGGCTTGGAAGAACCCTGAAGGTGTCCTCTTGAAATGCATAACTGAAGATGAAGCTCCCAAGATAGTTGCTGATTTCCATGGGGGAGTTTGTGGAGGACACTTTGTTGGAAGAGTAACAACACATAAGATTTTGAGAGCTAGTTATTGGTGGCCTTCTCTCTTCAAAGATGCAACCCAGCTGGTTAGAAAATGTGATAGTTGCCAACGTTTCTCTGGAAGACTGAAAGCTTCAGGCTCCCTTCCTTTGACTGTGTATCAATTAAAGCTCCTTTCAAGCAATGGGGGATGGAATTCATTGGTGAGATTTTAGATCCTTCTAGTGTTGGCCATAAGTGGATCCTTGTAGCCACTGATTATTTTACAAAGTGGGTAGAGAAATCTCCACCAAGAAAGCAACACACCAAATAGGTATGGACTTCTTGTTGAATCAATTATATGCAAATTTGGAGTCCCACCAAGATTGTAGCTGATAATGCCATGTGCTTTAGATACAAACCTTTAATGGCAATGTGCAATGAATATGGAATCAATCTGACTTATTCTTCAAACTATAACCCCCAAGGGAATGAAAAATTTGAGTCCAACAATAAGAATTTGTTGAATATCATTAGAAGAACCTTGGAGCAAAACAAGAAGAAATGGGGTGAACAATTGAAATTTTAGTTTGGGCTGATAGGATAACTCCTAAAAGAGATACTGGTAAAATCCCATTTGAATTGGTGTATGGAACTCAGGCTTTGTTTCCCTTACACCTACAATTGTCTTCATTTTAGTTTTCCCAACAGTTGGAAGATCAGAGAGCTTGGCCCATATGAATCAAGGATCAATCAAATTATTGAGCTTGATGAGGAGAGAAGAGCATCCCATCAAAGGCATGTCAAATTTAGAGAAAAATTGAAGAGGTTGTTTGATAAGAAGGTCACTCCTAGAGCCTTCAATGTTGGAGATCTGGTCTTGTTATGGGATAGTAGGCATGAAGACAAGGGCAAGCATGGCAAATTTGATGCATTATGGATGGGCCCTTATGCCATTGATATCAGAATTGGTGAACATACCTTCTTTCTCAAGGATTTAGATGGGGAATTGTTGGAGCTTCCTGTTAATGGTAGACATTTGAAACATTTCTTGGATTAAACCCCAAATTTGAGGTATGCACCAGCTTGTACAGTGTATAGTGTTTGGTTTTTGCTCTGTTTTTGGTGTTTTGTTGGTTTTGTGGTTTGCCTTGCTGTGTGGCAGCCTTTTTGTCGGGTTCTTGGCTGGTTTTTGGTGTTTTTGGCTCTTGAATCCTTTTCCCAATGGATATTTTGGCACTTGGTCTACGTTTTGTCCTTGTGGCACTCACTGGGAGTGCCCATCCCCAAGCAAGAGCCGATGTTGGTGCCATTTCTGAGCTGGCATAGTGTGCCCTAATTTTTCATGTCCATATTTGCTCAAGAAACATTTTACCCTTTGAATTGGTGACCTACAATTTCTCCCCCTTGTTGAAATGCTTCAAAAATGCTCACAAACTTGTTGTTTTTCCCTAATTTGAAAGGAATATTCCAAGTTTGCCCCTTTTGTGCCCTTGTTTTCCAATTCCATGGGCTATGTTGTTTTTCCCTTTGCCAGATCATGAAAAAAATTGAATTTGATCAATTCATACTTGTTTGTAATTGAAAATCCCATCCCAAGGTCAAAATGTTGTAAAATCATGCTTCAGTTGTTTCAAAATCGAAAGATTTGCCATCCTTGGTGAAAAATTGAGTTCTAAGGCTTCCTTTGAATTTTTTTACGTTTTGATGGTCAAACGGCGTCATTTACTCGCAAATTTATCCTCAATAGGTATTGGCAACGTGGTAGGTTTGCATTGGCTGCGGAAAGGTGGGGAGGCGCTTTAAATTTTCATTTTTCACCTTTTCAAGCAAATAGGGCATTTTCGGCCCGAGGCCTTGTTTTTCCAAGTTTGCCTACGTGTCATGTTTTCATTGGCGGGAATGGCGATGGTCGAGATTCACTTAAGGTTTTTTGACCTTAGTCTTGCAAAGGTTTTAAACTCAAATTTTGGTCCGAAGCCCCGTAACTAATCGAGGAGGACACGTGTCCTAGAAGTTTCAAAATGGAAGTGCGGGCCGCGGGGGGACTTAGAGTTTTTTGGCTCTAATTTTATAAGGTTTCAAAATTTGTTTTTCCCCTGCTCTAATCGAGAGGAGGACACATGGCAACGGTGGCACGAGAGCAGTCAATGGGTGGCGGAGGAAGAAAGGGATTTTTACCTTTTTCAAAAAAGGGTTGAAGTATTTTTTGGCCCGAAATTCCGAACAAATCAAGAGGAGACGCGTGGCAAGGTGTAAGGAAAAAATCGGAGTACGGACCCGCGCAGAGACAAAGTGGAAAATTTTCCCTTGGCTTAAAGGGAGTAAAATAAAGATTAAGCTTGTGGTCCTCAGCGAATCACAGGTGGACACGTGTCCAACAGAGCAAGGCGGGTCGGCGGAGGCAGGAAGGAAATTTTTCCCTTTTGCCAAAAATGCTCAAAATCAAAATTTGAAGCACTGGTCCACTAGCGAATCACAAGGAGACACTTGGCAAGGGAAAATTCGAGAGTGCGGGCCCATGGGGCAAAAAGTGAAAAATTTCCCAATTTCCAAAAAGGTCAAAATGTGTAAAATTGAAGCATGATCCCGATGGGGCCCACCATATGCCACGTGTCAGCTCCAAATTTCAAAGGCGGAGGGGGGAAAAAAGTCAAAATTTTCCAAATTTTCAAAAGGTCACAAATGCATTTTTTAAAGGCATGGGCCCGATCCAATCATTTTTGACACGTGTCCCACCTTATCCAAAGTTTAAAAGGTAATATTGAGCGTATTTTTGGATTGCATCTTCCACGTGGAGTGCTGATATTAAAAGTTGATGTAAGATCAACGGTTGCTGTGCAATTTCATTTTTTAGCCGCCATGGGAGCTCTAAGAAGTTTGGAAATCACATTTTTGCATCAAATTTCATCAAATATTATATGATTTTGTGTCGTCTTGGCCTTTTGAGAACATTGGCATCATTTTCATGGCTTAATTCTTTGACTTGTGATGTTTTTGAAGAAGATTTTTGCCCGGCCAAAGCAAAGCATGTGAAATGACAAAATCAAAAGTTGCAGAGGTAGTTTAAAAGGGTAAAAAGGTGAAAATGATGAGTAAGAGGTGTTTGCATGCCTCAATGATGAAAAACATGCCTCCAGGATGGATAATGATCTAGATATTTGTAATGATTTAATCTTTTTGGCACACCCGTGACATGCGAGTGTTTTTCAGTTTGTTGTCATTTTCATTGAATCATGAAGAGTTGTTGTAACAAAATTGATCCCATGGCATATTCTTTGCTTGGGAAAGAAGGCTCCAATGTGGCATGAGGTATATAGTGCATTTTGGAGAAATTTGTAAAGGGGAGGGAGTTGAAAATCACGAGTGAATTCTGAGAGAAAGCTCATTTTTCTAAAAAATCCACCAAAGAACCAGGTTAATGTCTCATGTGTTGGAAATTCATGTATGTGAGTTGGTTATAAGTGTATAGCCATCACACACTCTTGAGATTGTTCATGTAACTCTCCCCTATTGTTGAATCTAACAAGTTTTGAATTAAATCTGTGTTTTCTTTGGGCAATATGATGTCTGTTATCATTTTTAAATGCTTGCAAATAGTTTTCATTGTTCTTGTTACAATCTTGCACTAAAAGTCTTTAGAAATCACACAAAATCTCCATTTCTTGATATTTTAGTGGCATTTGCAATCTCATGTTCAAAAGATCCTTCATCTAATAAAGAGATAAACAAATTTAAAATCACTTTACCTTCCTTAACTGTAGAGATTTCTTGTGAGCCTTTGGGGTACCTTAGGCATGGTTTGATCATGGATTTTTGTGTTTAATTGAGTTCTTTACTTCAAGATTTTGTGGTGAATTCTCAAAGATTGTGTGAAGGGTGCAACCTGGGCTTCCATTTGTGCCTCTTATGGTTGAATGAACATCTTGATTATTTTGGACATTTCATCTTATAGTTTTTTAAGTATTTTAGTGGTTGCCAAAGATTTGATCCATCCCAGCTTGTCTTTTCAATCCCCACCAAAAAATCATCTAAAAAAAAAGATCCTGTCATATACTACCCCGATTTGCATTTATATACCTACAAAAGATCAAAATACATTTGCAAAAGTATGCATAACAGATCAGGATTTCTAATGTCTCTAATAACCTTTGCCTTGTTTTGAGAACATACCCATGTTTTGAGAAGTGACAACTCGTGAGAGTTCAGATCTGGGTGTTGATCATGTTTTCATCAAGGTCTCCATCATAGAATTCCAAGTAAAGAGAAGGACATCTTCACCTCCTTCACCATTACAAGGTTACAAAATAGGTCCTCTTACCTCGGTTGCAAGGCACAACCCAAAACAGCTAGGAGAAGATCAAATCCTATTGGAGTGTTATCCATTTCTCCACAAACACGAGTGCCGCTAGACCATACCCCAAATGCTACTAATGAAATGCAACATTGTTTGATCTATCCTTAAGCTCCATGACATATCTATGGTGTTGCTCAGACTGAAAAGGAGAAAAAATTTGGATACCAATAGAGTGCACAGCATTTTGGAGATTGAAGCTAGTAATGACATAGGTTTTATGGCTAAGAATATAATGATGAAGCTTGGAAGTGGAGAAGAAAAGAGTGTAACACAATTTTTCAGCTTCAGTGTAGCGGGTTTCATATTCATAAAGGGTGTGGAAATATAATATATGACTTGTTCCCCTTGTTCATCATGGCATGCCAACATGGAACTAAGAGCATGAGTGGAGGTAGAGATGTACGATAGATGAGATCCCCCTCGCGTGGAGGCATGAACAAAAGTGGAGATAGAAAATATTTCTTGAGATCATCAAGGCCTCTTAAAGGGGCATCCCACTTGAATTGAGTTTATTTGTGGAGAAGGTGATGAAAAGGTTAGATACGTCCGAAAGTTGTGAGATGAAACAACGAATCGTTGAAGTCACCTTGAAAACTATGAAGTTGTTTTAAATCGGAAAGAGTGGGAATCTCAAGGATGCAATTGATTTTGGCGGGATCAACTTCAATACCCCTAATAGAAATGATGAAGCCAAGGATTTTTCCAGTTAAAACTCCAAACACACACTTGACAGGATTGAGGTGGAGGAAAAAATGGATGAGGCACGCAGAGAGGGCTTCAAGGATAGAAAGGTGGTCCTGTCGATGCATGGATTTTCCTAAGAGGTCATCGACATAATCCTCTATAGTTTTATGGATGATATCATGGAAGATATAGGTCATGGCGCATTGATAGGTGGCTCCCGCATTTTTCAAGCCAAAGGGCATAACGTGGTAGTAGAAGGTTACCCAAGGGGTGATAAAGGATGTCTTATGTTGGTCTTATGGTGTGAGAATCTGATCAGTAACCATAGAAACCAACCATAAGAGAAATAATTTCATGGCTAGCCGTTAACTTGACTTGATAATCAATGTTAGGAAGGGGAAAGTCATCTTTAGGGAAAGTGAGATTTAAATCTTGAAAGTATGTACAGATGCAAAGTTTTTAGAGGCTTTGGCAACATGTACGATATTAGAAACCCATTGTGGATAGTCGATGGGTTGGATGAAATTAGCGAAAAGGAGACACTGCAACTCTTTTTGACAAAGATGGAAATGTAGGGATGTGTGCAATGCAACTTTTCTTAACAGTTTGGCATTGGGTATGGTGACAATGTTATGGATGATCATGGAAGGATCGAGGCCCGACATGTCGGCATATGACCATATGAAGTCTTGACTATGCTTGATAGGAAAGAGGTAAAATCTTCAAGTTCTTGTGGATCAAGGGATTGGCCAAATTTAAGGATGCAAGGTCCTTGTGGAGTCCCTATATTGATGTCAATGGTGGATTCATTGAGAAGGGTGGATGTGTTGGGAGGTAAGGACTTATAAAGATGAGAATATTCTACCCCCATGTAAGAAAGAATGAAATCATCATCGTTGCACTTCGGAGAATACCGATGGTAGGGGCTCTTCCTTTATCATCTCGATGAATTTGAGAGGAAGAGACCTAGTTTCACCTTCAAACTTATAGGTGAGCGGTCCCAAAGAAATGGTCAAGATTAAAAAAACGTTATAAGAAAGGGACATTGTGTCATCCATGTCCATGGCATCATTAGGTGGAGAAAGAGTGGATGGTAATTCAATGTCCATGGCAGATTAGAAGAAGGATGTGCATGGGAGTCGATGGGTTGTTCTATAAAACCCATCTCCTAAACTTCTCGTGAGGCTTGCAATTGGTCAACGAAAAGATCATGCATTCCTTGTTCATTACACCTAAGACTAAATCCTATCCATGTGCAATGTGGAATTAGGTATAGGTGAAGGATTTTTGTAGAGGAAATCGAAGCCATTGGTGTATGGCTTGGTGTGAAGAGAAAGATGAAAAAGATGAAGAATTGACCATATTGATTTAATCGACCAAGCCGAGGATTGTTTTTCTTAATGGTTAAGTATCGACGTGAGAAGAAGGGTGATCGATGCCACCATAGAGGAGATTGGTTTTCAAATGAGGTGGACCAAAGGAAATGATATCCCTAAATTAGATTGGTACATAGAAGCTTTATCGGGTCTACCAATTCGATTGAGTGAGGGAAGAGAATTGAGATCGAGGAGTTGATACTCCCCATAGAGAGACATTACATCACATTATTGAGAGATTGGTCGTTAGATAATTTGGATGTAGGTTCAAAATAACTAGTGGATGCTTTGGAGGATGAGTCTTTCTTAGAGATGAACACATCATTTGGCCAATAGGTCATATGACATGCTTTGAATGGAGGAAGGTCGACGGGAAGTGTATGGATTTTCCCCTCATTTCCGTATTTGATGCAACAATGGAGAGTAGATGGGCTACAATGCATGACATGAGTCCATGGCTATCTAAGAAAGACGCGTTGTATTGAAACTCCCCTCAATAATGTAGAATATTTCATGGAGAATTTTTTCACCAACGTGGATGGGGAGGATAATTGTTCCCAAAGCGGGATGACAATGTCATTGAAGGTACGAGAACCACGGTGTGATTGAACAACAATGTATTTAGGAATTTTAAGTTAGTAAAAACTATGAGATGAGATGATATTGATGCTAGTACCATTTTCAATCATAGAGTGGTGGATAAATGTGTCATTGATGTAGACAATGATGAAAAGAGGAAGGTCATGATCTTCAGGTAAGATGTCCGGAATTTCATAATCATCAAAGGAGATGGCGGACGAATGCAAGGGATTTAAATGGTTGGGCTTCATTAGATGTGTTGGTCTGAAAATATGTTGAGTGGACAGATCTATGGATAGATGAGCCAACAAAGGTGTAAGGCATAGCCCCTCTTTGAGTCAGCAAAGTGAAACTGGTTTATTGTTATACTACCGGCGAGAATCTGCAAGCGCAAGTCTCACAATATTCTACCCTTTGGGGTTTGGGATCTCATCCCAGTAGAGGTATTTCCAACTGTGAAAAGGAGGGAAAGAAGTGAGGTGAGGAGATAGGATAGATCTGAAGGGAGAAAAGAAATGAATTCCAAAGCAGAAAGGTCAGAGGGTCTATGTTTTGGGCTGGTAGTAAACAAAGCCGAACCTACTTGCATAGACGAACAAAGAAATACTGATGAATAAATGACAAAAATTAGAGATAGATTCAATAGAATAAACACATAAATCTGACATAAGAAAGATTAAATGCCCATAACACACATATTCAACGCACAAAGTCTTAATATTTGTATTAATGTTTTCTTCTATTACAAAAGCTCAAAGTCTTTTCTTCTCACTTCTATTTTTCATCTAAAAAGTATCCACCACTTGAATACAACAAGTATCCAAGTATATATATAGAAGAAGGAGAAGAGAGAAGGCAAAAGGAAGCCAACAACTAATTACAAAATATCTAAAAAATATCTAAAAGTCAATGTTGACTTTGGACAACTTGGTGGATGACAACATCCCATGGTGTAACATGGATGATGTCATCATTTGTACCAACATACTCTTAGATATTTACAAAAAGGAAGCCAAGAGGAAGAAAGCTATTCGTCGTCGTCTCGCAGCTGAAAGGGGGTATCTTGCTTCATTGTTGTTCAGAGAGGTGATGTGGAATTGAGTCCGATATTCCATGAATTTACTGATCATTGGCTGAAGTTGATCCTGGCAAGACCCTTTGTATGATCGCCGATGACCTCACAAGTCTCCCGCTCATCTCTGAGTTTTTCAGGGAGCTTGAAATATTCATTTCCTACCTCCATCAGGAACCCCACAAAATCACGGCAAGCCAGAAGGTTGTTGATGCATTCGGTGTCGAAAGTGGCTTCCGGCCCTAGCCCTTGCGAGATGATCTCCTTGAAGATCTAGAATAGTTTCGTCTACCTTCCTCAAGGCAAAAGAAGGAGTAAGCAATCCCGGAGACATTCTTAGAACAATTTGCTCCATTTGGTGCATTACATCCAGGGCTTCCTCCTTGACCTTGTCAATCTTCTCCAGGATGAACTCCATCTGATCGACCCGGTAGTCCAACGTAGCAAGGATTTTGCTGGGTACCCAGGGGTGATCGAAAATGCCGAATTTTACCAAGATCATTGATCGAGCGTTGAGCATTTTCTGGAACGTCTCGTGTTGCAACCTAGCATGGTCCAACTCTTCGAAGATAGGTCCTGCGATCTCCTGAGCTCTTTATTCACCCGACTGATGTTCTGATAAAATTCGGTGAACTTGACAATTACCTCCTCGTTGTCTTTGAGGATCTGATCTCTCCAGGCGGAAACTGCCATACCTTGTTCACCAATTTTGGCATACTCATTTATCTTATCCTACTTAGGACTTCAGGAGTTTTGGTGGCGGTTGTAGGAGGTGCACTACCCATTTTCTCATAGGGCATGGAGAAGATGTTTGTTCTGCTCTTTTAATAACCTCTTCTCTTCCTTTGCTTCTTGGAGCTTCTTGCAAAGGGCATCCACTACAGATAGGGCCTCTCCTTGAAGACTTTTAGAAGACATTCCCATTGTGACTTGGGTCACTATATAATCTATCGGAGACAGATCCTTTTTACCCTTTGAAGGATCGGGATATGCGATCTCCATTACTCTTTCTCCCGATGCACTCTGAGAGAAGTGGGTTATAGGCTTTTGCTTCTTAGCCCCCTTTGCTGGGATGACAAAGAAGTCCATCGGTGCGATAGGGACTTTCCTCTTCTACTGGCTCAGATGCTGGGAGATCCATGCTAGACTTAAGGGAACGGACCGAGAGGTAGAAGAGGGAGCGATTCAGCAGTGGACGAGGGAAATGGGTAGAGACACTTGGTGGTGGCATCGAGAGGGAGGCCGAGAAAGTGCTCACGGGAGGAAGAGACACTGTAGGTGAGGTAGATGCAGGAATGGAAGGGAGCTGAGAGATGAGAGAAGAAATAGTGGGGGACAGCTCTGAGAAGAGAAGATGGAAGACGAGGAAGGGGGAACAGTGGAAGATGGGGGAGAAGATACGACCAAAGGAATGGTCGTTTGAGTTACACGAGGAGGGGAAGGAGGAGAGGGAGAAGGAATAGAAGGGACCTCGGTAATTGTAGCTGTGGCAACACCCTGAGTGGATGTGCCCATCAGAACACCTTCCACCGCTTCTTTCTCTAGGGATACCAGACTCACAACCTATTCTTGTGCGGCGAAGGAGGGCTTTTAGGAGCTTCTTCTTGAGCAGAGCTCGATTCTCCCTCTTTATCCTTGCCTTTTCCCTTTGGCTGATGTTTCGGCCTGACAGGTGCATTTCCCAAAGGGGACGTGGTGAAATCTACTCCGAGGTAGATAAGGCCATTCATTCTGCACCAGTGTTGTTTGTCACAATGTTTCTTTGACCCTCTCTTCAATGGTCTGGGGTGCTTTTGTTCTGTCAATTGCAGCAAACGGCCAGTTGTCCCCATCTGTGTCCAGATACACTTGATCAACTTCTTGATCGGTAGTTTGATAACCCTTTGGAACAATGGCTATCGCTGTATTGAATAATCTCCGCCAAGGCCAGGCGAGAGTGATCCTTCCTTCTAAGTTCGACCTCATGATATAGGTCGATATAGATGTCCTCGATCTGTGGAATGTGGATTGGATCGAGTTTTTCCTTGGGAAGGCAATTTCTTGGATCGAAGGTGGGCCTTGCCAGGAAGTTGTGCTTTAGATTGAGCAGTTCTAGCTCTGCAAACATCTCCCGGGCCTTGGTGTGAGAAGTGCAGGTATACCTACCCACTGTGAGGGGGAAAGGGGTTCCACCCTTCTTTCTCTTCAAACACTTCTCATGGTAGGTTATGAGCTGTCTGGACAGCTCTAACAGGATCAACTTGGGGCCAGCATATCTCGGCAATTTGGTGGGCTCCCCCAAGAAGTTGGCCGCTCTGAGATAGGTGAAGGTGGGGAATTGGGTAAATAGCACCCCCACTTCTCAGTCGCTGTGACTATGCTCTTGGTCATCCGACCATGAGTCATATTTGGCCTCAAAAGGTAGACAATGCCATAGAAGAAAGCATCGTTGATCTTGGTAAACTGCGGGATGCTATTCTCCAGCTTCAGCTCTAGGTAGTATTCATATATCTTTACCTGAGGCCAAACCCCGCATCGGCTCAATGCTGGATAATCCCTCTCTAAGGCTGCAACGTAGACTACGTAGGAGTTCATGTAGAACCTCCCCATTGTGGTGAGTTGTTGGAGCTGCTCGGATATGGTGCTGCTTATGATCTCTACCCACTCAAAGCATTGATCAGGCACATTCTTATTCATAGTTTCAAGGTACCTGAGCATCCATTTGTGAAAGTAATGGGCATCAGAAAGCCCAAATACTCTGCTTAGGAAGGTGATAGTATCACTTAATTCCTCGGAGAAGTCGCTACGGTGAATAACTTGTGGCCATCTGGTTATCACCTTCTTGTTCTTCAAGTACACTTCATTCATCAGTTGCATGCACTTGTCTTCATTATCCTCCCATGCCTTGGTGTAGTCCTCTTGGCTTACAGCCACAAAATGTCGGTGGTGAGGAATGCCTAACATGATTTCGAAGTATCAGCCGTGAGGTTGATTATGACCTCGCCCTTTTCATTTTCAACACACCTTGTGTCTTTATTTTAACAGCGGGCCACCACCATCATAAATTCATTGTTTACTACACTTACGGGGATCCCTTCAGCAAAATACAGTCCACTGGCCACCAGTTTTCCATCCAAGGACTTCCTGTGACCCTCCTGGTTCTAGCCCATAAATCTTCCATGTCTATGTGACCGAGTTCGGAATCTCTAATGTCTAGGTCACACTCTCCCTGGGACTCGTGCATTCTGACCCTCTGGTATTTATATTTCATCTCTTCCTCTGTAAGCTTAGCCTTACCCTTTGACTTGGTTGGCCTTTTGCTTGATGTAGACATATGTGGATCTGAGCTCAGTTGCTGATCTGTAAGAAGGAGTGAAGTCCAACGTAAAAGAGCCATGTTAGCTGTCAGATCTTCCATTAAAGCTTCACAAAACGAGGAGTTAGCATTTTTAGGCCTTACGGCGCGGGCGCAGAACACCGCAGTGCAGGGTTAATAGTATGGTGCACTAGAGAAGAGTGTTATAAGGAATGAATCAGTGCCAAAGGGCGCAGGGCACAAGTATTTTACATATGACACCTTTGTTGTTGTAAACGGGGATGCGCCTACGCCAGGTTTAGGATTTACTTGGTTTACGCATGGCGCAGGTATACTGCATGTTGCAATCAAGGGCAGTGCGCCTTCTTGGCGCGACTGTGTTTCTTGTAACAAAGGTGGCGATTGCGCCCAGAGGAAAATACAGCCCGAGAACAACTTTCAAGTTTTCTTTCCTTTACGATGGGTTTGTGATCTTTCAGCTTAACTCCGTATCGATTCATACGGTGAAGGGGCACAAGAGAGGGGTTTATGGTTTCTCAGATCCATTGCATCCTACCTCACAAACAATCAAAACAAAACACAAGAAGTAAGAACCACTTACCCGGAATATATAGAATGTGAGAGACGAAGTGGGGTCCACGAACGCGATACGAGGAGGACGGGCATGCTGACAGGTGCAGAGGAATAAAATTTATCACGTGTTTTCTGATTGTGAAAGTGACAGGTGGATGTGCCTATATATAGGCAAAGGTGTAATAAATGTGCCAACCACTTTTTAAAAGGGCGCACCAAAACATGTGTCGACACGTAAAACTTTGCGCCCTTTGCGCGAATATGGTTTTGTCAACACGAAAATATCTATGCCCATGGCACAAATTTAATCTTGTCACAATTCGCTTTGAGCACCTTAGCGCGCACCAATTAATGGCGCAACATTTTTATTGTTGACAGGAAGGTGCATGCGCCTTCGTGCATGCAAGAAAGGCGCATCACGGGGAGGCGCAACAATTGATGTGTCAACACTTCAAAGGGTGCGCCAAAGGAAATGAAGGGGGCGCAAGTTTTTTCTATGTTGCACAGCAAAAAGGTGCACCCAACGAAAAAAAAAGGACCAAAATGACTAAGTTCGGAGAACTAGATTTCCCAGAAAGGGATTTTATAACATTCCGAACACTGAGGGGCCCCTGACGAGGGACCAGGACAAAATTTGGTATGGTTACCTGCAAAATTTCCCTCAAATTTTACAGATAACAAGATGAGACCGGATATGTTGTAAGGCTTTGATGAGATCCTGTTGATGATTGAGAGAGATTTGAATGAGATCATAGAGGGACATATTAATGGGGGCTTGGTGTAAGCTGTTTTACGATGCTTTGTTCGATTGTGGTAGGATTTTAAGTCTATGGTGCAGCAGGATGGACACTTTTGCCTTGGATGAAGAAGGGAATGGAGTGGTATTAACGGAAGAAGCAGAGATGACAACATTTGGTTTGGATTGGGTAGATGGTTAGGACTTGTGAGGGTGAGAATGACTGGTGATATGAATGACATATATATAAAGAGGAGGACCATCCTTAGGAGAGATAGAAACCAATGGTGGGATGACAATGAAATAATGGATGAGGAATTATATTTAGAGGTTTTAGAGGTTATATAATTGATTGGAGGATTGGGCTTAGATGTGGATGGGATGGCAGATGGGAGAGGGTGGTCTTCTTCGATGAGAAGATCATCCTCTTTGATGAGATTGTTGATGAGGCTTATGAGGATCCTATAGTACTTTGTGTCATGTCTAGGGACACAATGGTAGGAATATATTGCGTTGGAATAAAACCATGTTGGTTTTGGCCCACATGGGTCAAAGGGCTTGATGTGTGGAAGGGTGATTGTGGATGCTTGGATGAGACGTTGAAGGATTTCAAGATAACATCCGACGGGGTTTATGGAGGGGAAGTCTTATGGACTTTGGGTGGATTCAGATTTGGGGGAAGATGTTGAAGGTAAGCGAGATGCTTTATTCTTATGGGGTTTGATAGGGACTTTGGATTTTGATTCAGACCTAAATGGTTTTGATTTGAAAGGAGAAATGGATGGTTTGGAACCAAATTTGGAAATGATAGGGAATCGGATGAAGTGCTTGGTCCCAAGATAGATGGGTGGGGTCCTAAGATGTAAGATTAGGTGTTGCGCTATTTAGGATGATGGGGTTTTGAAGGGGAAGCTCCAACTTCTTATGTGGATGGGTGAGGGAATTTTGAATAGGGACACCTGTGTTCTTATATTTTTCCAAGGTTTTACCCTTGGTGGGGATCACGATGATTTCAACCGAGGAATCCTTAGAGGTGGAACTAGGTGATGCGGATGTAGGTTTTGTTGAAGGTGTGGGGATTGAATATGGAAGTGGTTTTGGATTATATGTTTAATGAGATCGGAAGGTTGCATATTTCATGGGTTTTGAAGGTGTTGGTATAGAAGTGGTGGTAGTTGTTGGGGACGAAGATGGGATTGTGACATCCTTTGTGGTTACATCAAGTGAGGGTGTCTAGCTTAGTAGACATTTGAAGGGATGATGTGGATATGGGAGTGGATCCAATCATTGATGTAGGCATGGATACAATTAGAGGTATGCGTGTAGAAGGATCTGTAGGCATGGGTGTAGAAATAGATGTTGAGACATATGTGGGGATGGGTATTGATATAAAATATGCAGTGTAAAGGATGTAGATGTAGTGGATGTGAAAAAATCATATGTGGATACAAGAGATGTTGGCGTAGTACATGCGGATGTGGTGGATGTAGGAATGATAGATGTAGACATGGAGGCGGATGTCAATATGCTTGTAGATGTGGAGATAGATGTTGAAGCAATAGATGTGGATGTGGTGGATGAAGGGATGAGGGTGTGGGTGATGATGTTGAATCCTGAATCGAGTATTGATCGTACCAGCATTGGGTGCTTAAGATGTAGATGAATCATATTTTTACTTGGTGAATGATTGGGAAATGGCTTCTTAAATACATCTAAGGATTGGTTAGGAGGCGTTAGGATTATCCAAGTGAAGGTCCCCACGATTGATAATCAATTGGAGAAGGTCTTTGAAGGTGTGAAATTTTTCAATATCATGACCACAAAATTGATGGTGTTTGTAGTAGTGGTCTTCGTGGTACCACATGGGTTTAGGATGTGTGTCATCGACGGGGCGGATATGAGGGAGTTGGATGAGACGTGTAGCCATGATTTTATCAAAGATCAAATGATATGATTCTCAGGGGAGTATAGTTGGGAGTGGGCCGAGGATCTCTTTGTGGGCCCTCGGTATGAGAGGTGGATGTAGAAGAGGATTTAACAACTATGACATTGGTTGTATTTTTAGATTTTTGTTATGGGTAAAAGATTTGGTGAATTTGGTTTCTCGGCTTGTTGGATCGAAGTTTAACCAGGGTTTTTTAGTGGTGAATATTCCATTTTTGAAAATTTTGAAAAGGAGAATTTTCTGGAGCAGGTTAGTGACCTGTTCGCCTAAAAATTATAGTTTAATTTTTTTAGGGGCTTCGCCTACCCTTGAAAATATCCCCTATATAATCCTAGATTATTCAACAGATAGAAAACTACTAGCTCACTCATACCACCTAGGGGCATATCTATTATCAATTACAATAAATGCGTGACTCGGAGGCGGAGGCTACGTGTGACAAACAGCTTTTGACGTGTGATAAGGAGATTTTATTGACACACGACAAGAGGCGGCAGCAGGCTGACATGATGCATGACAGAGAGATTTTGCAACATGGAGATTTTGTTGACACGCGACATGGAGAGTTTGTTGATGCGTGACAGAGGGTAGAGGCTGGAGATGCGTATGCAGAGAGTTTGTTGATGCACGATAGGAGGCGAGAGGCTGCGAAGTGTGACAGAGAGTTTGTTATCACACAACACGAGAGAGTTTGTTGACACGTGACAAGAAGGTGGAGGCTGCGAATGTGTAATGAAGATTTGATGTCGTGCGACAAAAAACCTCTGTCGTCGTCATATACAACACCCTCGTTGATGCGTGACAACAAGGTTGTTGTTGCGTGTCAATAACCTCGTTAACATGTGACAGGAGGTTTGTTGTCGTATGACAACAAGTTTATTGTCGTACGACAACAAATCTAATGTTACGTGTCTATAGCCTTTCTGTCACACCACTTGAAAATCAAAGCTTCTTTTAGGTAAAAAATTTGCATACAAACCCCAAAAAAATTGTCTTTCTGTGAAACCAGCCTCAGGGGATATTCGCGGAGATTTTCCACCTCTAATTTCCAAGAGTTCTCTTAAAATGAACCCTTAGCTTTACATGGCCTTGCTCAAGGGCACGGAGTTCCAATTTGCGAGCCATGGTGAAGGCCTCTTCAAAACTTTAAAAATATTAGATTTGAAGAGTTGATGAGATATGCTTTGTACATGATCGAGAGAATATTTCGATGAGCTCGGTTTGGGGAAGAGAAAAGGATAATTGATTAATGATGTCATGCCATCTAGCGATGAAATATGTGATGGATTCGTCATCAAATTGTTTAATGGTGTAGAGGTTAGTAATGGTAATTTTGCACACAATATTAATGGAGAAGTGTTCTAAGAACAATTCAATGAGTTAGGTGAAAGAGAAAAGTGAATGCCCAGAATGCCATTATACTAGTCTAAAGTGGGCTTGGCTAATGACATGGGGAAAGTGCGAAGCATGAGATCTTGGTTGTGGGCAATGAGATAACATGCGTGCCTAAAGGCATGAAGGTGTTGTTGAGGGTCCTCCTTATTGAATTTTTAAAATTTAGGGAGTTCCCAATGTGGAGGATATGGTTTGATAGGGATAGATGGATTGATGGGCTCATTACAGATTTTTTTGTAAGTGAATGATATTTTAGGACCCAAAGTAGCAGCTTCCAAGTTCGCCAACCTACTTAGCAAGGCTTGCATGGGGTCATTAGAGGTATGGGGATGAGAAGTTGATGGATGAGGTTATGGATTGTAAGAGGTGGATGGGTTGGATTGCAGATAGGATTAATAATGTTGGGGATAAGTAGGAGTTTATGGGGTGTTGGATAAGGAGGAAGATGATTGAGAGGTTGCGATTGGATGGGTTGTGAGATAGGTTGTTGAGGAGGGATGTAGGTATGTGGGTGAGATTGAGGAGGTTACTATTCAATGATAAGAGGATTGGATTGGGGATGTGTAAGATGAGGTGGTTGGGATGTTTGGATAGGGTGATTAGGAAACATATGTTGGAAGGAACTTTAGATTGGGAGTTGATTGGTTTGAGTTGACTTTGAAGGGTGGGGTTACGAAGTGATAAAATTGGCATGGATTTGAGAGGTGAGGATAGGCACCGAGAGCTTTGAATGGGTTATTCGAGTGGTGTAGGGAGTAAGTTAGATTCCTAAAGAATTTTAATGGGGACATGGATGACAACATTATATAAGGATGAGATGGGGGAAGAAATATGTAGGGATAATGTTAATGTGGGGTAGATTGGGCGGGATAGTAACCAAAAATTGAGTGGATTTATGAGCTTGGGGATCGTAGTGGAAGATTTGTGGGAGCCATGTTCGTGTTGGGCTATAGTAAGCTTGTTCACGAGATCTAGGGAAGAAAATAGTAAACCAGAAAGTGAGGAATTGTGTGGATTCGGGTTGGGAGTGATAAGCATATAGTTTTTAAAGGGGAGGTCTGTCGATGGGAAGGTTTGTGGATTTACGGATAAGATATTCATGAAGGGAAACAAGGTTAGCATCTAGGAGTTCCTGAAACTCCAAGCATCTATGAGGGATAATGGGAGGCCCAAAGGTCTCTAAGGAAGCAACAAATGGGGGTGTGGTTTATAAAGAAGAAATAGAATGGTGGTAGATGAAAGGATTAGTTTCAACATGGGAATGGATATAGATTGTAAGGGGTTCACTAGAGGTAATCGCAGAAACGATAGGTTGGGGAAGCGAGTAGGAAGTGATGAAAGGAGAAGAAGAAACAATGGCAAGAGTGGATGTTTATTGGGAAATATTGTTGGAGGTGGGAATGTTGGATGAGGTCAAGGGTTCCATTTTTCTAACTTGAAATTGAGTAAGATTGGGCATGAAACAAACAACAATATTTGATTTTGATTATTACTACGACAAGAAAAGTCACACAAAATAGAGTTAATTATCTTGTTTATTTAGAAAAGTGTGAAGAAGAAAAAGAAAGGCTCAAAGGGAACCTAAGAAATGGCCAATCTAAGGATGGTTTCAATATGTTTAGGCTAGCATCCTCGATATACCTAAAGGTACGTGAGACAAAAATATATGATGGCTATCGGTATGCGGCTTGATATAGGGGCCTCGCCCCGCACTTCACGCACAAGAGCGATAAGGGTGTGTTGGGCACTTGGCCAATATACCGATAGTCAAAAAATTATAAAGCAACCAAAACATCGTGACGATTTCCTTATTGGGTGATGAAATCCCAATAATTCCACTTGGTAGAATATGTTTCAGGTGTGTTGATTGATTTGTGAGTTTGGATGTGTGTGAAAGAAGTGGATGCAACAAATTACCTCCTACTTAGACTAGGTGAGAAAGAAAGTATGAAGATGTTTTTTAAAGCCCAAAATGAAATATGAATTTAGATGAGTGGAATAAGAAAAATAAGGGAGAGAAGATGAAAAAAGAGAAAATAAGGACAAAACGGAGAATTCTGGAAAAATGATTTTTCCTTATTTTATTCAAAGAAGAAGGGTGGGTCCCACCAGTGTGCCACAATGTTTGAAAAGATTTCTCACTCTTGTTTCTAGTTAATGAAAGGGATATAAGAAACCAAGAAAATCCAAAACTATGGGAGGGTTTAAGGATAATTCCTAATGGGGATGATAATGATGATGAAGATACGGGCACAAACGATCCTCTCCATGACTAGCTCGATAACGTGCACAAAAAGAGAGTCTAAATATAAAAACGATTAGTAGATAAGAAGGTGGGTTTCTGACAAGGTTAGTCCCAAGAAGTGATAACTTCTTAGGATGGATGTCAACCCTTTTGATAAAATATAGATAAAGATGATGATGGATCACTAGGATGCGTATATAAAATTTGAAACAAAGATCTAAAATATGTTAAAGACGCTGAAATAAAGATGTGATTATGTAAATTCGATAAAAAATCAAAAATATTTTTCCATTGCATAGATCTTCTCAAAATCTTTCCGTAAAAAAATGGAGTTATTTTGAGTTCGGGAGCAAAATTTATGCCTTACAAAAGATGGGTTACACTTGTACTCTTAGTGAAACGTTTAAACGTGAGAAAAATAATCCGAAAGCTGGTTTTTTTGGTTTTTTAGCTTCTATACTTCACTTGAGATCATGAAATTTTGATAGCAAAGTTAAACGAAACAAGGAACACGAGAAAAGGTTATATCACAAAAATATTAACTGAAATGAAAGAAAGAAATGTGGGAAGTACCATTGGCGTGTCATAATATATGCAAGGAAAATTAATATAATGAAAGAAGATAAATAAATAAAACACGAGATTGCCTTCACTACGATCTCTTGCAAACCTCAAGTAAGATCGTAGAATCTTTTAAACTTGTTTGATATTGTTATATTTGGATTATGGATGCTCTTTATATTATTCTCTAAATGTATTTGCAAATGCTATGAGAAAATTTCACAAGGATGCAAATGTCAAATTGGCAGAAGTTGGATGCAATTTGCTCAAAGCTCCAGGATGGATTTGTAAAGGAATTGGAAAAATTTTATAGCTGAGGGTGAGGCCATGAGAAGTGGATCTTGGGTTGAATTGGCTCCAAAGGTAATAATTATAATTACTTGAAATAGTAAGATGACCATGTCTGTGTAGTTGCAGCTTTACAGGGGCAATCATTATCTTTGAATTCATCCGAGAAGTGGTTACATGGGCATTATTGTTGCCCCCACCATTGTAGGCTTCTGGAAGTGGAGTGAAGTGGAGTATGAGTGGATAAAAGAATTAATTAAATAACTAAATTAATTAGTATTTAATTGTGAGGGAATAATTAACCATTTATTTAATTAAATGTTTAATTATATTAGCTAGAAGGATGTAGGAATTAATTTAATTAATTCCAAATTCATAATAGAATTAAATTATTTAATTCTAAGAGGTGGGAATGTGACTTAGGAAATAGAATTACTTTAATTAATTCTAAATGGGTATTTAATCGATGGGATTAATTTAATTAATTCTAATTGAATAATAACATGATAGAAATATGTATTTATTTTAGGGTGTCTACATTTTCCCCTCTTTAAAGTGTTATTTCAGAGTAATAGTGGTTTAAAGATAGTAGATGCATGCAAATTAGCAATCTAAAAGCGGTAAAGCATTTGGATGCCCCAACAAGATAGGATGGTAAGGGAATGCCCCTTAAGCGAGTGGGTGATGCAACAAAGTGGTGGAAAACCGCTTGATAGGAGGAAAATGGATGAGTGAACAAGGATAGGAAGGAATGTGCTCATAGCATGAGCATCATTTGGAGAATGTGAATATAAGAGCAACCTTTATTGTTTTATTTCACAATAGAGTTGTCATCATGATTATTAAAGAATCAAGATTATTATCCATATGCACGTAAAAAAACACACACAACAAAAGAAAAAAGGACAAGCCCAATATGAGCGGTAGTGTAAACATCAAGGTTATAAAGGAACCAAAATATTATCGGACTACTTACAATTGGTCCAAGAAGTAAACATGAACAATGTAACACAACATTGAAAAAGGAGACAATCGATTATGCCCCTAATGCATGTTGCAATGATGATTAAGTAGATGCAAATGCTCCCAAGGTGGGGATAATATTAGACTAAAGAGTAGAGTAAAGGTACTCCTCATGAAACTATTATTGTATCCATTGTGTAAATGATCGGTGTTGATTTACCCCGTAGTGTAAGTAATCATGCCAAGGGAAGAAAGTGATAGTCATAATATTGGAATGATCATTAGGGTAGTAGATAAAGGTATAAATTTATTGAGATTGTGTTGAAATGTTGAAAGATACACTTAAAGGGTTTTCCAATTATAGGATTTCGATGATAAGTGAATGTTTGTTTAAAAAAATTTGATGATTTTTTTTTGAAATATTAGATTTTTATGGTTTTACAAAGTTTTTAGAAAAAAATGATGCAAAGAATAAGAGTGGCATTTTTATTACACCTGATTTATTATGGATGAATGATCTGCTAATAACATAAAACATGCATGTCAAACAAACCAATAAGAACATGAAGAAACCACACCAAAGTTATATATAAACTAAGACGTGGAGAAACTTCTTACGCAATTGGTCTACAATACAAGTATACAAAGTGTAATAAAATAACAAAATGAAAGAAGCGAAATCATCATCAAGATATTTACAAACCACAACAATATGACACAATTTGAAAAAAAAACATCTAATGATACTCCGAATGTGTTCCACATTGAAGAACTAGACAGATATGAATGCCAACGAGGGATAGCTTAGAACACGAGAGGATTAGATTGGGCAAGAAGCGAGTGATGCCTATATACTCCAAAATATACTCTTGTCGGGTCCCATTGAAATTTGATCTGTATTGGATTTAAAATGTGAAATTCAAGTGTGCCCCGAGAAAAGTTATATTGCGAAAGGGATAATTGATTGCCTTGAGCATAGATATACACCATGGGAAAGAAAAATGATTATCAAAAGATGATCGGAATGATCATGATGAGTGTCGTCAAATGATGATATTGTTGAACTGTGTTATTTAGTTGCTAAAATTTGGTCAAACATTATTTGAATGCTTTAATTTGATAGTTTTATACTATTTTTGGATTTTGGACAATTTTATACTATTTTAATGTTTTACTGAAACATATTTGAATGTTTTTATTTATTTTGACACATAGTTGAATGTTTTTTTGTAGTTTATTTGAATGTTTTTGGGTGTTGGAAACATATTTGAATGTTTTTATATTTTTGGAAACATATTTAAATGTTTTTGAATTTTTGGAAACATATTTGAATGTTTTTAAATTTTGTGGAAACATATTTGAATGTTTTTTTGAATTTTTGAAACATATTTAAATGTTTTTTTAATTTTGACTTTGTAAAGGGTTACACAACAGAACACAAGCGCAAACAATTAGAAGCATTCCATTCCATTGGTAGAAATGGAGAAGATGTAAATATAGGATGTCTCACTCCACTTGTGACCCCACATAACTAGGAAGATGTGAGGGCTTATGAGTGAGAGCCAAGAAAGACATGATAACAAAGTGAATAGTGATATGAAAGTGAAGATAATGGATGCTTCTGAAACAAGGTGTAATAATGATCCATACGAGAAGAATGTAACTCATCTTTAGTCAAGATTATCTGATGATTCCAAGATGATTCCACTTTATAGGTTTTGACTCGACTTAGATCCGTAGATGGCCTATTGATTGGAAAAATCAGGTTGAAGGAATTGTTGTCTCTCTTAACATGAGCAACTAAATTACTTCTTGGGATGTTTATGATTAAGCACTTTTGATTCAGATTTGATAAAGGCTTTATTGATTAATTATTGTTGTGAAGAACCCCCTACATGTTGCCCCATGTCACCAGAAGAGACAAGGGCTCAACACCGAAGACAAAATGTAGGCGAGTAAGGACATCTTTCTTTGTTCCCAGTCTCATAATACTAGTAAGAAGTATGGGCTCAACACCGAAGATTGTGAAGGATGAAAGGTGTAATGATTTTTTTATTGTTTTTGTATTTTTAGATTAATTTTTCCTTTTATGTCAATTATGTGCTTATTGGGAAGCGACATTCTACCCCCAAGTCTCAGCCTCATGCGACTAGTGGGACGGAAGGGTTAAACATCGTAGACTGAGATGGATGATCAAAATTTTTTGGGTAAATAAGTTTAGTGCTTTCTATTAAAGAGAGTGCTTGTGCGAAAGGAGGAGTTTCCATCAATAAGATTTGAGACAAAACCATAGGTAAAAAGATATGAAATGGTAGAAAACCTAACAAGGATGAGACACACAATTCCCAATAGGAACAAATTTAACATGTGTCATGATAGGTGAAGAATGAGAAGATATGATAATGGTATGATTAATATATCTGCTAATAGATGGAATTCTTAACGTTATTTTCACTTTATTTTCTATTTTTATTTTCAAACAGTGCTTTAAGTAAAGGTTTAATACGGATTTTAATTTTCCTTTTATGCTTTATGATTTTTCTAAATTTTTATGGATGAGATATTACAATTGAATCATCGGGAGAGGTCCATGTTTATGAAAATGGAATGGTCTTGACTTACGAGACTTGGGTGGATGAAATCCAAGTCAAAGGAGAGGATAAAAATATTTTCAATGTATCCATGATTGTGAGTGCTTATAAAATTTAGTTTATAATTAAACAATTTATAATATATTATATTCTTTATTATTTAATATAGAATTTAGGTTATATTTAACTAGTTATTTAGTAACTAATTCATATTAAATCGGGTACGATTTAATCATACCCCATGACTTAATATGTTCATAACCCGTGGGGTCATTTAAATATGGTCGTGGAGTGAGGATTAGAGATTATAGAGTGGAAGGTTCTAGAATTTGAATTCAAAATTCATGGAGGAAGAAGCTTCTATTGAATTAAAAAATCAATTGAAGGAGAAATTTAGAGAGGCTTCTAGAAATAGAAGCCTCTTAGATTTAGAGGTGTGAGGATGTGATTAGGATTAGGATTAGATTAGGTTAATAAATGATGATTAGGGGTGAGGTTACATGGAAAGGATAGGTGTAGGGATGTGTAGGGTAGGTAGGTAGGTAGATGTAGGAATATTAAATTCCTAGAAAATGTTAATTATATAAGGATATGATAAAATATAATAATAGGATATAAAAGTGATTAATGATAAAATGGGATATGATGATGGATAAAAGGATTAATATGGAAATGGAATGTTAATAAATGATAAATATAATAAAATGATAAAGGGGTAAATATGATAAAATGGATTAAAATAATAATTAATCTTGCGATTAATTATTATATGGATGATGTTGGGATATTTGCGGGACAGATTAATCATAATTAATCATGTTGACATTTTAGATGTCTACATTTTCCCCTCTTTGAATGGTTATTGCGTAGCAATGAACGTTCAAAGAAAAAAAAAAAATATGTTAGGATGGTGATATGATGCCCCCTCGAGGGGTTAGGCGGGAGGAATGAGTTAGGTAACCACTCAAAAGAGGAGAGGCCCAAGTTAGTAGAGAGAGATGAGATTAGATTAAGATTAGAATATTTGAGGATTTAGAGGATGCGATTAGAAGATTAGAGAGAATTTGAGGATTCGAGAGATTAGAGATTAGAGATTAGAGATTTAGATTTAGAGGATTTAGAGGATTAGATTAGATATTAGAGGATAGAGATTAGATTATTTAGAAGATATTAGATTTTGGATTAGAGATGCCCCAAGAAATGATGTATGACAAGGGTGAAGATTTAGGATTTTGGATTAGAGGATTCCCTAGTCAACGATGTATGACAAGGGTGAAGATTTTGGATTTAGATTATTGGATTACAGGATTCCCCACAGTCGGATGGGTTAGATTTTAGGGATTTTGGATTATAAGATGCCCCAATCAAGGGGTTAGGATTGAATATTTGGGATTTAGATTTGAAGATGTTGGAGTTGAAGATGTTAGATTTTAGAGATGTTGGATTTTAGGATTGATTGATGATTTGATTTTGATTTTGGATTTTGGATATTTATTTGGAGGATTAGAAGATTGAGGATGTTTAGATGAGAGGATAAGGATTGATTTTGGATCGATTTTTTGATGAGAGGAAATTATTGATTGATGATGATTGAGTTTGATTTGATGATGAGAGGATGTTAGAAGATTCCCAACAAGGGGAGGATTTTTGATGTTGGATGTTGATGCAAGATGATAATATTTGGATGTGGATATTGATTGATTGATAAATTGATTGATTGATATGAGGATGAGGAGGTTAGATAGTTAGTTAGATGATGATGAGGATTAGGTGGATGATGATAAGGCTAAAAGATGATGATAGAAGGGGGTGTGCTACCATAAAGTGTCCATTGTTATCATCATTAGCAATTTTATGATGTGGCATAAAAAAGATGCATTAAGGTATAAAGACCATGATGATTGAATTGCCAAATGCCCTTGTCCTCATATCATTGGACATATTAATATAAAAATATGGTCCTCATATCATTGGACCATGATGAAAAAAAAAATAAAAAAAGGGGCCTCATATCATCGGCCAAAATGTAAATGTAGACAAGAAAAGCAAACACACACAAGCAAAAACACACACATTACATATTTTTATTTTTTTGAATGTTTTGATTTTTTATTTTAGATTTTGGATGTTTAGATTTTTTATGTTGGATGTTTAGATTTTTAGATTTTGGATTTTTAGGATTTTGGATTTGGGATGGGGGGGAATGGTTGAGATTAGGTAAGATGAAAGGATTTAGGATGGGATAACTCATGGGGGAAATGGGAGGGATGTAAGGTGGGATGTGACTTTATCCTATAAGTCCCAAAGTGTGTTTGGGTAGGATGAAAGGGAAGGATTGAGGGAAATTGGATAGGTTGGATAGGATAGGGATTGGTTAATAGGTTAGGATTAGATGGGATGTGGGATGGGAGATAGATAGAGATGAGGGATGTGGTATAGGATAAGATGGGGGATATGGAAGATGATAAGATATGCCCCCAAGTATAGGGGGATGGATTGAGGGATAGATGTGGTGTGCCCCCAAGTGTAAAGTAGGGTGGCTGTGTGTGGATGGATGGATGGATTTTGATTTCCCCGGTGTAGGGTAGGATGGGAAGTGAGGGTATCTAAAATGGATGATGCCCCTAATGATGATAGTAAGGTTTCCCATCATGATGATGATAGATTTGAAAAGGGACATGAGGAGGATTGGATGAAAAGGAAAGGATCATCGTTTTCCCACAGATGTTCGATCCAAGGGAAAAAGGATGTGGATGTGATGGATGGAAGGAAAATAACATTAGTGATGAACAAAATATGAGCCTAACAACACATGTTGTAAGGCAAGAGTTGGACTAAAACAAAAGTGTGACCAAGGTCTAAAAAATACCTGACAACATGCGAGCCCTATGTCTCTATGAGATCAAAGTGTGTGTGATTGTGATGGTTAATTACCACTTGAAGTGAAGACTTAATGGGTAGTATGTGAAGACAAACTAGCCAATGTATAGGAGTGATTAAGTCAAATAGGTGGATGGAGGGTGAATGGAAGGATAAGTCATGCATTGCACTCCGTTCCCAGCGCGTCCATAGCCCCAATGAAGATGCATTTATTCTTGTCACAACATTTCTCTACTATCATCCAAGCATCCATAGCCCCAGTAGAGATGCTGGAAACACCCTAGAGAGAGTCTTGAGGTGGATTTTATTTGATATTTTTAATTTTGATATGATTTTTTTATTTTTTTTTTTATATTTGGATTTTTTTTTTTCATAAAGAGGTTCCACTCTCTTGAGAACTCTCAAGGGGTTAAGAATCACTAGTGGCTTGATGGGGGATGGAAATGAGTGTGGATGACATTGGATAGAGTGTCAAAAGACACACCCAAGGGTCTTCACCACAAGTTGATTAAGTGTGTTAAAGTGTGTGGATCTCTAGGAGGACAATTGTGCTTGAATGTTGGAGGTAATGATAGACCAAGGTCACATAATTATAGTAGGTACTATTGTCTTACAACATGTGTGAGCAATCTGATCAAGTGTTCAAATGAATGGATTGGAAGAGGATATGAATGGATGTGATGATAAGAATGGATTAGATGCAAAGGGATTTGGATGTTTGGATGGAAGGAGGATGGGTGGGAAGGAAAGAACATCTGCACAAATGTGATGAATTATGTGCTCAATCCATTTTTAGGTGTTTGGTATTTGTAGGGGGGTTAAATGATTTTTGATTGGGTTGAGTGGTTGGGATGGTAGGATCAACAAGAGGAGTGGTAGAAATGGGTTGTGATGGAGTAGTGGGAGGGACGTTGTTAGTGTTAGGTTTATACCTAAGCCTAAATGACCTAGATTTTGATGAAGGGAGATGGGTTCGTGAATGCCTTGTTCATGGATGCCTAAGCCTTTTCCTCGATGTTTCATATTAGCGAACATATTTTTGGCTATAGGATGAAGTGGATGGGGAATATGATGCCATGTGGTCATCATGAGACTGGGGGGTTGTAATTTTTCATCCACTAAGAGGTTGGACTTAATAAAGGATGGGAGATGAGATGAGATTTGTTTTGGTTTTTGGTTGGTGAGGATGTTTGGATGTATGATGATTTAGATGGATGATGATGTTTGGATGTTGAGTGGGGTTTGGATGATGGAAAATGGTTAGGGATAGGATTGGGATGGAAAGGTGGTGGATAGAGAGGTACAAGGATAAGAATTCCTTGGTTAATGAGGTTTTGGACATAAGACCTAAATTGCATGCAACGATTGGTCGAATGTCCATGGGTGAATGGAAGTCACAATAATAGTGTTCCCGATACCAAGATGGTTTGGGAAGGTTTTGATCATGTGATTTTATTGGGGGATGGATGATCATGTTGAAGGTTTTTAGATGATGGAAGATGGTGGTCAAGGATTCTCCTAAAGGAGTGAAGTGGTTTGGGTTAAATGGTTTTGGGGAGTAGGAAGTAAAGGTGTGAGATTGGGTGGATTATGAGATGTGTTGGTTGATTTGGATTTATGAGTTGATTATATTTTTGTGGCTTAGAAGATGAAGGGATGGATTAGGCCTGGGGGCCGAAGTGGATGTTTGGGCTTAGAGGTCAAAGTAGATTTGGTTAATTTTGGATTGGTTTGAGTATGTGGTTTTGAGGTAAATGGTTTTGGTTTAGGATTAGATTGTTTGGGATTAGTAGATGTAGATGAAGGGGATGGGTGTGATATGGGGTCACATTAGATTTGGGTGATGTTGGGGATGAAGGATTTAGGAGATGGGTGTGGTGTAGGAACCACATTAGATTTGGTCATTTAGGGGATGAAGTAGATGAAGGTGGCATAGAGCCTCATTAGATTGGGTAGGAGATGGGGTGGGGAGAGGATTGGGATTGGATTTGTTAGGTTTGGGAGTTGGTGATTTAGGAGTCACTTTAGATGTTTTAGGATTGGGGGATGGTGGATGATGAAATAGGATTAGAGGATAGGATAGTGTGAGATTTAGGTGATGAAGGGGATGGATTAGGATTAGATGTGGATGAAGATGATGAGGGTGGCATAGGAGCCACATTGGATGGTTTAGGATTGGGGGTAGAAGGGGATGAGGGTGACTTAGGAGTCACGGTGGATGAGATAGTTTTGATAGGATTGGGCGTAGGTGATGGAGGGGATGAAATAGGCTTAGGGGCTAAATTTGATGGTGGATTAGGGATGTGGGACTATCTAGGAGAAAGTTTGTAGGATTGGATTGGGATGATGAAGATGATGAGGATGGAGGAATAAGATGGATGTGGGAGATAATAATTTTGGGTAAGTGATTGGGATTGTTGTGGGTATGTGAATGGAACTCGATTATAGGTTTGATGATGATTAGATTTAGGAGTTGAGATTTTGGATGGATGGTGGTTATTTTATGAGTTTTGATGGGAGGAAGGTGTGGTCATGATGATTGATAGGGGATTTGGAGGTTGGGGTTTGGGATGGTTGTGTAGGCTTGGATGGGTGTCTAGATTAGCAAGGACATAAAGGAGGTCCTCTTGGTCTAGGTCAAAGTTAGTGAGGTGGTCAAAGTTGATGAAATTGGATTGTGGGGATAATGGTTTATGTTGATTAGGTCGAGTGTGGATTGGGATGATTTGGGTTCCTCAAAGAGGAAGTCAATGGGGTGAGGGTAGGGATCTTAGGAAGGGAAATTGTGGATGGGTTTGGTTGATATATGATAATTTAGGGGTGATTGATTGATTGAAGATTGAAGATCATATTTTGTTGATTAAGTTGTTGGATGGTTTTAGGATGTTAGGATCGACATGGGATGGTTGATTTGGATGATGAGGAGAGGATTGGTTGAGGTAGGATGTTAAGTTTGATATTTGTTTGTTAATGTGTTGGATGGTGTGTGGGACTTCATGGTCAAAGTGAGATGGTTGACTTTGATGGGTGGGGGATGATGGGATAACTTGGTTGATGGATTTAGAAAAGAGATAGGGGTTTGGATGTTGGTTTAGAGAGGATGGGGATTGAGGGTCAAAGGCCATGGAGATAGGATGTGGGGGATTAGTTTGGATTAAGGATGTTGATTAGGATTAGGATTGGGATCGTGTGATTAAGGATGGATGATTATGATAATGTTTGATTAATTAAGATTTTAATGTGATGGGATGGTTAAGGGTGTTCACAAGCACACAACAAACATACAACACACACCCTAACTAGTCAAGTGGGATTGCAATCAAGCTATAGCCCAATTTCAATACCACACACCGACGATGGTGCCACAATTGGCTCTCCACCTATGTGTTAATGTGGGGTCAGCTAGCGAGTGATCTTAGGGAGTGTGGCCTCCTTGCACTATAGCTCAATATGTGGCCAAGAGGTTTCCTAGTCTAGGATGCACAAGCTCACTAGGGGAGTCCCCAATATACCTTGGGTACATGGGGCCCAAGTCCATGTTAAAAGGATGTTGTCTAGGCACTGGTATTGCAACATGAAATTCCCTCATTTCACGCCGCTCTTAAAACAAACAAGTGCTTAGCCAATAACGAAATTTGTCCAAGAATTTGTATACCCCATTGAAACACGGGGTGTGTCTATGTGCGTGGAGATGAAGCCCACAGTCACGAGAACCCTAAGACTATGTAAAGTGTGTGAATATCATTTCCACGTCACGTTTCCCCTACAAAAAAAAAGAATATTAGCTGCTTTTTTGATCCTCAAGATCGTCCTAGGACGGAGAGGAGAGCATACACGGTTTCACCTTCGGGATGAACAAGCAACAATGAAAAAAACACAAGAATGATGATAAATGCAAGATAAAAGATGATAAAATGAAACAATAAAGATTAATAGTTTGATGATTGGGTCTTCAAGAGGAGGCCCTACAAAACAAGGGTTAGTAGTTTGATTTTTAACCCAATATCTTGGACTAAACAAGCTGCAAAACAAAAGGATTAGTAGTTTTTCAATCCTACAATCACAAAAAAGTTATATGAATATCAAAATGGATAGAATCTCCCCTTGTTGCTGCAATAAACCTACAAAAATAGAATGTTAGACCTGCAAAAAGTCAACAAAAACACTTGAAAACAAGATTAAACCATTAGTCATAAGCAAAAATTGTGATTCTACAAAGGTGCTTGATTAAGATGACATAGGTGCAAAAGTATGACAAAGGCTCCAAAGTATAGCAAAGGCGCCACTTTAGGAAATAGGCGTCATTCTGTGTGCAAAGGTGCCAATGTATGAGAAAATCCTGAAATAGGTCAAAAACTGACAAAAAAACAAGGTTTTAAAGCTAAAACAAAGGCGCTAAAGTATTTGAAAAGGCGCCAATACAGGTCATAGGCGCCACTTTATGAATATAGGTGCCACTTTATCAACATAGGCGTCATTCTATGAGAAAAGAGGGAAGCAGGGTCAAAAATAGGAAAAAAATTATAATCATATGTTGGTGTCTACAAGTTTTCACTCCGGTTATGTTGGGTCAACGACATTGTTTTCTCATTTTGCTACCAGTTTGTGAAAACGTCCAAATTAGCCCAAGTGGCTATAAAACTACGTTCGAAAGCTAATTTCGATGGTCAAATGCACCATGAGACAAATATAATACACGCTCCTATATACATGGAATTCATTGAGTTGACGGAACTCAAAACTGACAAACAAGGTTTGAATGGTGATTACCTTTCCGAGCAACCAACATCGTAATCACACTAGTTTGACCTTGTCACCCAACGATTGGAGGCCTACAAAACCCCTTGTAAAACATGCTTGGAAAGTGATTTTATCGTAACTAAAGATTTTGTGTGATTGTCACGAATAAATACTAGAGGTATGTGGAGATCGAATTCCATTTCTCCACCCAGAGCCAAATCTACAAGCCCAAACCGAAATGAACTTTTAACTTTCAACAACAATCTAAAGTTGCAAAAAGGTCAACATGGCTCCTAGAGGGGTGATGAAAAATGCATGAACAAATGTGCAAGGTCACTCCAATGTTCAATATAGCACTCCACATGACACAAAACATAGCCAAAGCTTGATTTTCCCATTTTGGGGTTTGGAGAGGTGTTTTAGACGTCATTGAAAAATCATGTTTATTAACTTTTGCAAGGTAAATTGAAAGGCAATTTCAAAGTAGAAATCAAGTTTTTCTTATCATTCTATAGTGCCCACACTTTTTATAGCTCAGTAGCTGGTTGTTTATTTGCTCATAGACATGTTTTGACAGTGATTGGTGATATCTTGGACATTATTTTTAGATGTTTGATTATATTAGACATGTGTGACATTCAGGCGTATAGCGCCAATTTAGCATAATTTCTTATTGTCGCATTTTTCTTGTTATGACATGGAAACTAATGAATATGATGTGCTTGGAAATCTAATTATATTGATGGATAGTTGTTGCATGGTGGGATTATATGTCACTGTATTCATCTTGTCTAACTTTTGGAATGTGGAATATAATTGTGCACGTTGTCGCATCTTGATTTCAGTAGGATTTTAGGTTGGTTCAGCATGCATTGATATCTTACTATGTCATTTAATTATATTGTATTGGACAGGTGCAGTTAATGTGTGCAATGAGTGTGCAGGTGACAGGTTTACAGGAGAACGTGGGATTCAGGCCAGTTACTCAAAACTTGCACAAGCAGCCCACGGGCTGAGTCCTAGCCATGTTCACTGTGTGAAGCCCTAGGATAGATGATTATTAATTTTGGGCACTTTGAGTGACCCCAATGTATGTAAAGTATTTTGCTTTGATTTATTAATTTTGTTTAGGGTTGTTAGTAAAGTTGTAAACTTGTTTTGGGAGTTAATAATCCCACTTTCTTTTAAATTGTTGATTTTTGTTAATTAGTCTCTTAATCACAAGGGTTTAGGGTCACATGTGAGACCCTTGGGTGGTCCCCACACCCTCTACCCTTGTGCCAAAATGCAAAACCCGAAATTAGGGTATTTTGGGCATTTTTGGGGACCCCTTTGTAGCTTGGGAGTCCCCCTATCACAAAAATGAGCCCTTGGACCCTACCCAATGGGTAGGGGGGCTTGTTTTCAAGGCTAGAAGGAGTTTTCCCTCCCTTTCTACCCTTGTTTTGTCACATCCATGTAAGGGATGTGGATTTGTGTGTTTTTCAAAAGTGCAACTAGTTTTGTCTTGCTAACATTTAAGGGAATTTGGGAGAAGAGGGTAAAAAGATAATTTTACCCTTTCTCTCTTTTGTCTTAGCATCTTTGACCATGAGGAGGGAGAGGGGTGACACATGTCACCCCCTCATTTGTGAGGATGCTTGGTTTCTCCTCTTCAAATTCTCATTCATGGAGAAGAAGAGGGACTTTTTTTTTGTTCTTCTTGGGATTTTCTTGCTTGGATGCTTGGGTGATTTGGAGCTTGGGATTTGTTTGGAGCTAGGGGTGGAAAACTTGAAGTTAGGAAGCTTTTTGGAGAGCTTTCCTTGAGGTAGGCTCTTAGATCTCATTGTTGTGTTACTTTATTTTAGTTGATAGAATGATTGTTGAAAATTGTTATTGTTGAATGAAGTTTTAGTGTTGTTTGTGTGTTTTTACTCCCTCCATCATATGGCATGATGGAGTTTGGAGTGTGGGGGAAGAGAGAGGGAATTTTCCCTCTCAATCCTCAAGGTTTGATGGCCAAGCCTTGTAGGTTATTGTTTTTCCCCTCAATGGTTGAGGTGGGGAAGTTGATTCATTTGGCTTGAATCTCCTTCCCCATCCTTGGTAAGAAAACCCCCTTTTTGGGGTTTGAAAATCCTTCCAAGGAGGACTTGGAGAAAGGGGGAGGAATAAGGAGGGTTTGTTTTGACTAAGGAGCAATAAGGAGGTTAAGAAGATGTGTTATGTGCAAATAATATTGATGCTTTATTTTGGAGAACTTTCTCCTCTCTTCCCCATTTTTGGGGGATGAACATGGGTTCTCCTCCTTGTAGCTTTCTTTTGGAGTCTTGTTTGTATGTGTCTTATTTTCTTTGCATGTTTTGTATTATTGGTAGTGCATCCTTCCCCTTGTGCAAGTTTTGGTAGCTATCCTCTTTCCCATGGGCTTGGGGGAGGCTAGCATCCATCCCAACCTTTGGGATAGGCATGTGATGATGCCTATGGTTGGGTGGCAAACAAGCTCCTTCTCCTTGTTGGATTTCTTGCAGGCATGAAGGATGTATCTCAAGTTTGGAATCTCTTGTCATCTTGGAGCACTCTTTCTCCTTCACCTTGTTGGCATTCCTTTGTTTTTGTAACTCAACAATGGCTATTTGAATGGGTGACCAACCCTTTTTGCAAAGTATCTTCTTGGTGGTGTGGAAACCACTTGCAAGAAAATTATTTTCCTTTATTTGTAATTTAGAGGCCTTACTCCAATCTTGGGTAATAGTTGCTAAGTTGTTTCCCCTTGTGTTATTGCATAGTATGCAAAGAGATGTATTGAAAGTTAGGTAAAGAGCAATGGATGAAATATAGTTTGTGATTGTATGTAGTCTCCTTTTGAAATGAAAGAAAATATATATATGTGAAATTATGCCTTCTTGTGATATGTATGCATACCATGATGTAAATCTCTCATGTTAAGAGTATGAATAATTCTTCATTGACATTTGGAAAGAAAGTTGCTCTTGTTTAACCATGGAAGAGAACTAATTCATTTGTAAAATGCACATACCCAGTTTTTGGATTACCTTAGTTTTAGAAATCCTTCTTTTATTTCGTGCAAAGGAATGTATTGCTGGTTTATTTTTATTTACAAAAGACAACATTATCTTTCTCTTTTTTTTTTTTTTTAAAAAAAAAAAGTATCTTGTGATGACACTTTAATATTTAGATTTACATTTTCTTTTACAAAAGAAATATGTTTGTATTTATACTGAAAAAATCCCTTGAATATATGTATATATGTATTTAAAATACATTATATACATGTTGTGCTAAACACGATATATATATATATATATTCTTATTCTTTTAAATTTAACAGTTGTATATATATATATATATATATATATATATATATATATGTTATATAAAGCAAAATAAAATAAAAATATATTAAAATTGTGGGGGTTCGCCCCCCCAACCCTGCGCACTTCTTTGTATAGAATGGGGTGGGGCGCCCCAACAACCCCGTCCCGCCCCACCTCGACTTTGTCCCCGGCCGCGCCTTGGCGACCCACCGCTCCCGCGCCACCCACCTTCGACCCCCCCCGCCGCCTTCGACTCCGCCCCGCCGTCTCCTCGCTGCCCGCCCCTGCCGCGCCCAAACCACCCCAAACCCGCCTCCCCCTGTCCGTCTTCATTACCAACAAAATGAAATTGTATATGTTAAACAAAAACATTAACAATAGTAAAAAAATAATAATACTAATAAGAATAACAGTTACATAAAGAAATAAATAGGTATATACATATCCTAATTTACTAACTAGGGTTTACAAACTAGAGTTTATAATTAGGTATATACATATCTATATATATACATATCTATAGCTTACCCTTAACTTGCTTGAGAAATAAGAATGAAAGAAAACAAAGAGAAAAGAATTAAAGGAGATGGTTAGGGCAACTTTAGGGTTTCCTTCTAAAACAATGGCCAAAATGGTTCGATCTTAGTGTCGTAATTAATTCCTATTGGGTGTCATGGGGTTTTAATGAGAAGCTTAGCAAAAAGGAGAGGGTGAATAGAATAAAAGTGGTGTGGGGTTATTCTTTTGAGGCATTAATAAAATTAAAATATAATTAAATAATTAATGACGAGTAAGGGTTAGCGAACAAGTTAGATTGAAAAAATAAAAAAAAAAAAAATTTACCTTAAAATTTTAGCCTGTTTAGTGCGTTTTTCGGTGTCCCAGATGGGGCATTACACATTCGGGTGGTTTCCATGATCCAATATGGTTATCCAAGCTATCCGAACATTTAAGGAGGTAAATCAAAAATTGGGTTTGTGCTCAAAAAGAATTTCTTCTGTTGCGTAAAAGAGGAATTTTTTTGTTTTGTGCTCCAATTCGTTTTAATTACCTAATAGCATATTCTTCCTTTGTTTTTTCATTTTTGATATCATTATAAAAGGGAAAACTAGAATACGAAAATCATGCAAGATAGGGAAGAGAAAACCATGCTCGTGAGGGAAAATTGAAGTGGGCATGCAAGACTCCAAGCCAGTTGAACATGCAACAACCACGAGTCCACCACAAACACATTCGGTTGAACCATTCACGCACAATGGGTGTGTTTCCTCTTTTACATACATATATAAAATGGCACTGAAAACTTCAATAATCAACAAAATCTGCTTTCCCTTTTCTTCGATGGATTACCATAATTTGTTCCAAAACTCATAATTTTCCACGGTTGAGATTATGTTATAAAAGGTATTTCTTTATCTCCATCCAACAATTATCTGCTTCCAATAATTGATTTATGGATATCTATTGACTGTTTCAAAACCCTGCTTTGGCATGGTTACGAGGATAGTAGCAAAGGTTATGGAGTCAGGCTTCACACCTGTAAATTGCATTTTTAAAAAATAAATCCCAACATTTATTCAACAAAACTCCCTCCTTTTTGGCTCATCCTTGCAAACATTGCAGTTCCTAGACCCATTTCATTCAGGCATTTTTGAACAGTTCACAAGCATACACATTTTGCATAAACCTCTACAAGCATACACATTTTGCACCTCTACACACACATTTTGGCCTGCTACACATGGCCTCCCCCACAGAGAAAAATAAAAAAAAATAACAAAACAATGCCCAAGCCAACCACTGCCAATCTCATTCTTACAACACAACATTGTGCGGCTAGCAAGGATTTCAAACAAAAGAGAAGCTTCCTTTTGGCACAGGAAGGGAGCTTGCTGGCAAAGGTTAAGGCATCTAGCTTTACACATGCCAATTCAACTATTTTTGAAACTCACAATAACAACTAATAAGAATTGAACCCATAATTCATTCAGATTCAATTACATATGATGCAAGAGCCTAAGGGAAAATAGTATATGTATATTCTACTAACATTTCATTGCAAGATAAATTAAAATGTAGAAAACATCTACTGCACATTTATTTACTACAGTTTTATAAAATAGTTAGAGCTCACTACAAAAAAATAACAATTTACATATCCATCTACAGCTATCCAAAACTTGAGATATCACTAAAAGCAATAAAAATAGTTATTGCACATTCTAATACCTCATAACATAATGAATTTTTTCAATGATCACTCTTATTTAAGAGA